>JAVQJL010052044.1:0-22819 GCA_036024295.1 Nannoperca obscura
ACCAACAAGTTAACACCAAACAAAAAAACCATAAGTACAAAGTTAAATAACAAAAAGATTTAAAAGAGCAAGTAAGACGAGCGGAGCAACAATATCGGGCAGCACGCACTTACCAGCGCATGCATCAGCACAGGTTAGGCATACTGACATTAGCTTGTGTCCAGTGATTAGAGCACTGTTAAGTGTGCTTGTCTACAACCAATCAAATTGTAAAAGTAATCTAGTCCTTTTTTAAAACACATTTCAGCAGTACCACAGAATGCATTTTGCCTTTAATTCAATCTTGTGAAGGTTAATTTGATCACACTCCTATGGCGTCAGATTTCTGTCAAATGTCGCGAGCGTGCTAAAACATGCTCACAAGCAAATTATAATTCACACACGCAGATATTAACTTCCACTTGCACAATATACCTCCCCATGCACAAATTCAACATTCGAGAGTTGTACAGGAAGCTGCGGGCATAAAATTAAGCACAAGAAGAGGCAAAGAACTGCACCTGCGTGTACAGAACTAAGCAGCATGCACACAAAGCAGCCACCACTGACACCACCGCTCAGGGGCAGACACGCTCTCGCAGGTTAACTCTGCTCTCGAAGTTGAATTCTGCTCATGTGAATCTATCTGACTTTTGACAACTTGGGGGCGGAAACCAAGGGAGGCACTGGCCCTTTCAACGTGATCACACACACAACCTTTGATTGAAAGCTCGTTTACAGGACATTAGGCAGACAGTTTGATCAGAAGCTTGATATTTCCAGCAACTGACTCCTGACAACAATAGCAGCCCAAGCACCACCACACCTGATATTGATAGTTTTAGTCTCATTGGTGTGCAAGAAAAGTCCAAGAAGCCTGCGTGTTACGTAGACCAGCCCACTTGACCCGGTTCCATTCGAACGCAATTGTCTTATGACTTCTGCTTCAAACGCCGGCGGAAAGAGGAAGCGTAATCAGCGACAAACAACAAAGCTAATTTGCAGCGTATGGCGCGTAAACTTTGTTTACACCATGGTTTACACCTGTCACTACATGATCCGTACCGGAATCACACTTTATTTCCCTTAAATGCAGAAATTAAAAGCTTCAAGTCAAAAAGGTCAAGCAAATGTTGATAAGTTAATAATTACAGAAACAAGAAAAAATTCGTATTTATTTAATATGAAATTTAATCTTATATTTTATAACTGGTAAAGCCAAAGATAACATTATTGATACATTTATTTGATTTTTTATATTTTATTGATTAGCGAAAATGCCTGCGGCTACTTCCTGTCTCTGCTTATTTTTCTTTAACGCAACTAAACTAACAACTAAAAAGATTTAATTTAAGTCACACTTTATGTTGATAATTAATTTATTTAAAGATAAATCATGATATGAAAAAGTGGCCAGAAATAACATAGACATATGTTTAATTCTTTTATGCTATCCCTTGGAGTACATGTTGCCACTACAAAAAACTATAAGAGCACTTACCAGTACCTTTACAGTGGAAAAGAGAGCGGTGTATTAAGTAATATCCGGACTATAAGCCGCTACTTTTTTCACACGCTTTGAACCCTGAGGCTTAAACAACGATGCAGCTAATTTATGTTTAACGGGCTAACGAGCTTCGAGCTAACGTGGACACCTGCGGCTTATATACAAGTATTTACAATATTTTTTTTCTTTTTAAATTCAGGTGCGCTCAATAGTTCGGAAATTACGGTAAAAGAGAGCTCAGTACACTCGGCCTGGGTGCTGATGACAAGCCAGTGAGCAGTAGAAACTGCAGGGTGCTCTTGCATTGCTGGCCAAGGGAAGTCATGCAGCTTTAATTTTGTGGAAGGTAAGAAAGTTGGATGGTTGTTTTATCTACAGTGATTGTGAAGCATATAAGGGAACTGTGCTCAATTTGAAAGTATAAGCTCAAGTCACATTTGGTGATAATCTTTCATAATGTACAGTTAAACTAGGTTAAACAATTATTAGCTGTTTTCTTTGTCTTGTCTAACCAGAAAATAGAATATTTATATATTTATATTATATTAATAACAAGAAAATTGTTAAGCCATGTAAGGTAGCATATAAATTGTTTGCTTCACTTCGGATATCTACTAGCTACTGGAATGCTGGAACCCTGAGGAACAATGTCATTGTTGAATGCTTTTGAAATTATGATCTGTCTTTAATAAACTTTGGTACAATTTGCAATTTTACTGTACATGCATGTTGTGTCTTTTGTAAGTAACAAGTAAACACATTTTACACATTTTGCTTGGGATGAAGTCACATAAAATCTTTCAGCCAAGTCATTCTGGAGCAGATTAAGCCTCAGTTTCATGAAAGTCAACAGATGCTGGTCTGTTGGGTCGAGCTGGAAGCTACCTATATATAGAGGTCTAAGGTTTTCAGCCAATAAATAAAAGGCAGCAAGCGACAAGCCAGTATGGAGCAGAGCTTTGGTCCTATGCAGAGTCTTGTGGAGAGGTTCGGCAATTTGTGTTTCCTGGTTAGCTGTGGTGGGCAAAGGCATCGGGGGGGACATGACCTGTAGCTGTGCTCGTCAGGTGTGCCGCCCTCCCACTGGGTCATCATTACATTTTCTTCAAAAACATGTTGGCCAATTAAATTAGTTGTATATTAACACAGGTTAATACAAGTAACTTAAATATAGGTGCTTGTTGCAGCATCTATGCTGTTGTGTTTCTATATATTTTATGGGATATATTCTTTGTCCAACATGTGCTTTACCCACCTGTCTTTAGGCTGAAGGAGCATTTTGCTGCCGCACCCTTCCTACCATTTCTGCGACCCTGCATGTGCAAGCAAGGAGGAAATTTGGTTGTTAATTCTAGCTTTTATGGGCATGTTGGCATGTGAAATGCTGAATGAAAATCCATCTCTGTGATGTGTCTCTCTCTCTCGAAATACTTAATACCAACGTCGACAGAAAATGTTCCTCAACCAACACTTTGTCTACCCTGGCAGCATGTCGAAAGCAACCCATCAGCACCACGTCAGCAGCAGCTACAGTCCTCCGTCAGTGTCTACACTGGGTGAATTCAGTCACAGTACTGTTGTGCAAGCAGAATCGTTTTCACAGTACCATGGCTATGTACACAATCAGTGTAGCTACAAGTGCATGTCAAAAGAAAACAGATTTCAAGACGAAAAAAGAATGTGGTACATGGTTATACACGTAAATCAAGTTGTAAAGGCATTTCTCCTCCCTGTGGCCCCTCATTACATTACATTGCATTTAGGCACATGATAGAATGGTATTCTGTTAAGCAACAACCACAGCGATATTAGCAGTGTTGGCAAACTGAGCAGGGAAGCGGCAGCATAAGCAGAGCAAAGGAGTGAGAAGGGTATAAACAGGCTGCCTTACTTAAAAGAGCACTTTGTGTTGCAAGGAGTAGAGTATGTCATGTGAAAGTGTAGCTGGAAGTTTTCCTATTGAACTTGTTTCACTCCACCGGATGAGAGCAGAGGCAGTTCCTGCACTTCAGGTCAAGTAACCTGTACTGCAGCTTAGTTAAAGGTGCAAGAACATATCATCTTATTCCGTTTCAATCTCAAAGTTTTTTTTTGAACAACAGAAACAAGTTCGAAAACCATGTAAATGATGTTAATGTGTTGCTTATTTGCAGATACCTCCACATAAATACAATAAGGAATAGGCAATGTTTAATGTGTTCAGATTGCTTTTATTTTGATCAACCAACAGCCAAAAACACAGTTATTTTAATTCAGAATAATATAAAGCTTGAACTATTATATAAAATAACAATTGTTGCATATTAACACATCTCAGGAGACGGTTCTGTTTGGATTGATTTGAATTTGACCTCCAGTAACATAATCGTAGTTCTTGTGGGACTTTGCACCTCCTAATCCATGGTTGTTTTTTCGTTTTGACTTAGCCAGGCTGTGGAGTTGATAAAGACTAACAGCTCTGTCCGATGGGAGACTGGAGGGCAGGATAGGGCAGAGGTGCTTCCCTGCTTGCCCTCTGTCTCTCATCCCTCCCCCTACTTAGATCAATAACAAGCTCCTTAGCAACAGGTGCTCTCCAGGGAGACAGACCTGGAGTCTTCCCTCCTCAGCTCATTGTCTGTTGCTGACTCTGGCAGAGCTGAGCACTCAGGCCTGACCGATGTACACAGCCTCAAGCCCCCTGTGAGGAAATGGAAGATACCTTTTGTCTAAATGTGGACATGCATGCATACACACTTCACGTCTGAATCTCTCTCTCTTGCTCACACACACACATAAAAAAGAGTCATAAAATGGTTTCATTTAACATTGTCAAAACATGCGACATCACTAACACTAGAGAAGATATAGTAACAAGTATTGCGTTTGCAGGATCATAAATGCAGTGATGTTAAGCCTCTTAAAAGGAGTATGATCAGTTATGTGAAACACCATCATGCAGCTAGGTGAATGCTGAACATTTGTTAAACTATTTATTTTAGTGAATTGTACTTGATTAAGGCATTATTATCAAGTATATTTATATCATTAATGCTTTCTTTGTACAATATGCATTTAATAATAATGGATTATTTTATGAACTTGATCGTTGCCTTTATGAGATACTGTATTCAAACTGCACAAATGGTTCAATTAACACTATTAAATCCACACACAAATTCATGACTATTTAAGAAGCTTGTTTTGTCAGAGATGGCATTCTGCAAATTGTAAGAGTGCTTACATCTTTAAATGAATTCATTTTTTTGATTTCAGGGTAAAAAAAATAAGAAAACAAATAAATTAAATAAATTAATCTTTATAATACGACCAGTTCTCAACATTTCCAGGTACATTTATTTGCTTTTGTTAAAGCATAAATTGCCCCGATATGTCCTGCTTACCTTATCATTTACTGTACATCTGTTCCCTCTGCATTGCCATAATATCACTACTATGCTGTCATATGTGCACAGATAACTCTAGAAAATTGTGTTATGCCTTGGCTTTGTTCACTCAGATCCCACTGGAGTTTTATTTTTAGGTTAATAAGAAACATACAGTTGTGTTGACCTTGTGGTTGGGCAGGGACGATGCTGCAAGGCCTCACGCCAAGGCCTACTGTAGCAGCACGTTTTAATCTGTAAATATGTTATGCTAATGGTACAATGAAGGACTGCTGGAACATTCTAAAAGACTACCAATATTATTGAAGCTGCTGACATACACAAATCAACAAAAGCCCCCAGGACAATACACAAATGAGTCTGGCTAAAATATAACATTCAATGAGCTGAGCAACATGTTTCAAACTTGGTGTTGTAAAAGCCATTAATGGATTGGAAACACAATCATATTATTCATTTAAATTCTGTAACCTTACAAATTCATGCTTTCATTCACTCAATCAATATATTAATGTAGACCACGCAATGGAGTTTTCTGCAAAAAATGTGCATGTGGTTTGGTAATATGGTACGAAGCTGGCAGATTTGACAACCCCTGGCTCTTCAATACAAGGAAGAAATTCATGAGCTGCCACAGGTGGAATGGAAATGACCTGTGTGCACAAGTCAAGCAGGGTTATAATGCACATGAACAGCTTCAAATCACAAGTCATGTCCTGTAGAAATACCAAGAGGAGAGATAGAAGTATGAAGAAGGGGAGAGAGTGGCAAATGAAGAGGGCAGGTGGAGACTGCTGACTTTCATCACTTTCAATAAATTGTAAGACTGACTGTGATATTTTCAGTTTATTTATCTGCCATACATTCTCAAAATTGTTCAAATAATAAAACAAAATAATAGTTAATGCACAATATAAAAGATGAAAAGACATGGACTTTTAAAGTGCTTTTGAAATAACCAGTACAATACAACACACTAGAGTCTTGAATCCTGTGGACTGCCCTATTTAGTGAACCAGGATGACAGTATATACGATGTCATGCTGATTCAATACAAAGCAAAAACATTCCCCACAATAAGTACTTTGTTATCTACATAATTTATGCTTATTCTAAGGTTGTTCTCCCATAGCAATAGCAAGTTCTCATAAAAATTAAAAATAAATAGATGGAACCAAGGGAGAAGTACACAAATAAATCATAATGTTGTTGCAGTTGTCATTTTTTGTGTTTTTGAGTTGTCCATCAGAATGATGGGTTGCTTACACATTTCAAGGCCCACTGCTGGAGCCTCAAACCTCTTTGACAAAGAGTGCCATGTATAAGTATGTTTTTAAACTTACACAATTTCCTAGAAGATAGGTTATTGAACGCTGGTTGAGTAATGAAAGTTATGAAAAGATGTGATTCTGTGCATTTTTATTGCAGTGCAAGCTTACAAGAAATGTTGCTGAAGAGATAGCAGCGCGTCAGCTGCCCAATCACAATCCCTGCCCGTGCCCTGCACTCGGCACGGGATGATCCACGGGGGCATGAAGAGGACCATGTGTCTCACTCTGTTATCCTCATCATCCTTGACATTCATTCTCAGATGTTTAAGGGAATATAAACTGCATGGCCCATATTGCATATTTTTGCTCCAGGGCTGTTTTTCGTAGGATAAGGAAACTCTTGCCACATGCTACAGCATACAATGATATATTAAACAACAGTAGGCTTCCAACTAGGGCTGGGCGATACATTTGTATTAATTTGCTAAGTTAAAACGTTTTTGCACAATGTGTAAAATGTCTACATTGTGAAAATCGAGTTATGGTAAGTGCAACAAAAGGTTATGTTATGTCAAAAAGTAATGTAGATGACAGCCGGATACATTAGGTGTCTTGAGTCACGACAGTCCCGTAAACTGTGGCATAAGGGTATATACTGTAGCTTGACTGTACACATCACAGTTTACGGGACTGTAGTTGTGGCGCTCCACTCCTGGCTCTGATTGTCTCAAAGTGTGTTTAGCGGTCAAAAAATCTTATTGAGTGCCTTTCCTTGTAAAGTGGAGGTTGTTAAAACATATTGTGCCTATGAACAAAATGTTCAACAATCACAAATAGGTGTTAACTTGTCAACATCAAAGATAAGCACATAAGACAGTTTCTGTGTGCACATCGTTGGAAAATGAGTCCTGGTTCAGTTCACTTGCAGCCTGAAGTATCCAGATCTAAGAGTCAGTGCCAGTTTGAGTCTTATTCTAAGTGAAGCAGAAATAGCAACTATAGATTTTTTTGACTTTGTTTTTAGAATATTATTGTATCTTTTCATGATCATCTGATCCAGGGAAGATAGAGAATATCTCCCCCTCATCCTTGCCTTCAACCTTTCCCATTTTGATTATTCACGTCAAACATAGTGGTTTCCCAAAACAAATCACTGTGTGAGATGATGAGCCCTCCACACCGTTTCACATTTTTCACTTCCATTGTGCTTGACATCAAGGGTTACTCATAACAACTTCTGAATAGCTAAAGAATGAAGATGGACAGCAACAGTTAAGCAAAATAATAAAAAAGACACCTTTGTTGCAAGAGTTTAGGCCACTGCCTCTCGCAGATCTATTTTTGGAGGGTGACTCTGAAACGAGGACAGGGGTTAAGGAAGAGAATTGGGACAAAGCCTAAATAGACAACAATATCCCTTATGGCCCAGTTGGCACTACTCATATCCTGTATGCAGTGATGTTTCAATAAAAACTACATCCAAAAATTTGAAAATTTCTTCAACTTCTTTAGGTTTTCTTTTTTTAAAAGTGGTGAATTTTTTACTAAATGAATTAGTAAAATAAGACTAATTCAAAGAAGTGAAATCCAAGTATATATTCCAACCTTCGTAACATACTGTTGCATGGCACCTTACCCAATCTTAACATGCCCAGAAGGCTCTGCAGCAGACAACTGTTCATTAATTCATCAGAAGGCCAAATCCACATGGCAGCTTTGCTCATTCATATGTCGTGGCTCAGTACCATAGAGGAAATATTTTAACCTCCATCATGATGTTCTTATGTGAAAAAATACAGAAAGAAATTACAACTGATATAGAGCTAAAATGCTTGCTTGTGACAAGTTTCATAGAATACAAGTTTGTCAGAACAGAACCGTGATTCAGTGATGCAACTCCAAGCTGGATTTAACAGAATCCGGATTTCTAATCTTGTCAGCATATTATGCAGATAATGATGGGGATGTGTCCTCGCTGGTTGGATATCCCCACTTTGAATTCCAATGGCTAGTTACAGAAGCACTACTTCATGAATCCACGTGGCAAATGTCATTCATCTCTTCAGCTGGAACTGAGGATGAGGGACACTGCACATTCAAATACAAGAACCAATCAAATCTCTTGCTTTGTGTCTGGGCCAATACTGCACAAGGAGAGGAGACTTTCACAACTGGGGCTAAAGCTTGTTGTGCCAGGCACCTGGAGTTGGCCATGGTAATTTAGCACTCAGAGAGCTGCACTTTCACAAGATGGCTTGACTTAGCATGACAGTTATTAGTCTTATTACATATTACAGAACTCCATTCAGGGCTCTATTACAATTAAGGCTTTGGACATGCATTGTGTTCTGCCTCCGTCGTGGCTGCCAGATGATCAGCTGCCATTCCAGCTTTGTGTGCCAATGTCCATCATCAGCTCTTTTCACCTGTCCAGTATATTTACATGCCAGATCTATATTTGGTGGGGCAAATCACATCAATGAACTGTTAATAAACTTGTGACAACACAGGTGTTATAGATTACACAAGAAATCTTAAAAGAAAAGGCTGCTCAATATCTGTAGAGCGCTCACTTTGATCTTTAACATTAGATCCTCTGCCATCGCCATCACGTCATGTGATATCTGACTCCTGCTATGATGTGCTGTGGAGCAGACACTTTGAAGTATTGATAACATGCTTAGAATTATTTTTTTAATTTAATGAACGTGGACACTGATACATGAAAATCAACTAAATGGGTTTTATTTTTAAAATAAGCAAAGTGATGTTGGGGACATTGGGCAAGTAATCGGTGTATACCCGACCATGTAACACCGGTATCACCAATAACACGGACTACCTCTGCAAGCGTAATACAGATACCTACCTTTATTGTCAATTGATTTAAAAGAAATGTTTAATGATGTATTACTGGCTTTGTTTTTACACACTTACAGCAAAAAATAATAATTCTTGCTGATTTTCAGCAGTTCTCCAATGTCTGTAAAGCAGGAAGAAGAATGCTAAAGTTTTCCTTCTCCTAATATACCATAATCAGAAAATACAGATATCATGCTGTAATACGGTAATTGAAACAATTTAGGTACAGCCACAAAGTATCTGTTACCAAATCGATCAGAAATGATCTTCAAACACGTATTCAGTATGCTAGTAAAACACAAAAAAATTGTTGCGCAAAACAACTCAAACCTATTTTGTGAACGTGGCTGCTAAAGATGACCTGTCGCTTCCAGTGTGGTAAACCTTGCAGCCTAGATATTACAACATGAGTATTTTAATAATAATAGTAATACTCATAATAATTCATGTGTAATGTGTGTCTGTTTTGCCTTATGTTTGCAAGGTACTCTTAACTCTGTTTTATAAAGCAAGAACAGGAGTATACTACAGTTGAAACATCCCAGTTTGAAGCCCTCAGCTCCTTTAAACCCACTGATCTTCAGGCACAATCCCCCACACCCCCATCCTCACTAATGACAACTTTCCATCTTCCATGGTCTAATTCTAACTCCATTATACTTCCCTGTACAAAATATTAGGATTTACTTTCCATGAATAGATTGACTGGATCAGTTGAGAGAGTTAAGAGTCTTCATTTCACCAGATTCACCCACTAATTTCATTCATGAAGGGGAGGAGACGGGATTTAGATGGAATTTTAAGCTTTGAGTCTAGTGAGACCTGAGTTATGCAAAACAGGTTCAGAACAATATGAGAAAGGTGGTATACTTGTGGAATAGATTTTTAATGATTATAGGTTAATGACTTGTGTTAGCAACTCAAGTTCCCCAAATGAAGCTCTCACCTTTTGTAATGCTGTTTTTCTGTTCTCAGACAACGTCAAGCTACTTTTAAGGAGAGATCCTGAAATTAAACGAGACAACTGTAGTGCTGTCTACACTCTCTCCATCCCTGAAGACTCTTGCTGAAAATATAAAAGAGACAATGTAGTGTGGTAGTTTAAACGATTCAGAGCGATCAAACCGACTCCTGGGCTCGGGATGCTGCTGTACAGGCAGACCTGTTATTCTCTCCTTCACCACTTTCACAGCTCAGCATGAATCCACTCGTCTAAAAGGCTTATAATAAACTTCCAACACTTTCAAAGGTGCTCCTCAAAGGCTGGGTGCGAGGAATAGCCACCTACTAAACAACTGGCCACTGTGCAAGCAGCCGTCTTTAGGGAAGCATAATAGGATTTAGAAGTACACAGAATCAAGGAGCAGAGACCCAGAACCCCATGACTGCAGCTTTGACAAGGTGATGAATGTTTTTATCTCTGTTTAGCTGCACTTATCTGCTCTTTTGTGTGGAGGCTTTTGCTATGTATGGGTCTATAAATGGATTGATACATATATTTTATAAAAATAGTAATAATAATAACAACAATACTTTTGTTTGTTAAGATGCGTAATTAAATCAACAGGCTTATATTGAGTTTCCAATAAATAAAAAGAGATTTAGACTACATTCAGATACTGAGATAATATTTTTACGATATGGCGTTATATAAATAAAACTGAATTGAATTCAGTAGGCCTAGTCCTTAAAAAGCATTCACTAAATCAAAGTAAAAGTCTCATGTCTGTAGTAAAATGTAACCTGGCCGCTAAGTGGAATCAAAGTTAATACCTACACCGAAGAGTATCAGGGTTCAAGTACAGTGTGTTCAGTGATATAAGTAAAATGGCATTCAAGACTTCTCAAAAATATAATGTAGATGATATATTATGAAGAGCACTACCGTCTTTTTCATCAATATCCATAAAGCCTGTAGGTAACATAGAGTACCCAGCCAGCAAAATGTCAGCTCTCATTTATTTTGAGATTAAAAATGTCTTGAGCTGCTCTAAAATGTGTAAAATAATATTTCCATTTTGTCCATCCATCCCAATTCTGTGTGATCATGATGGTCAGTATAACCCAGTTAGCCCTCTTTCCACATTTGGATAAATAGTGCTTGACACTTGTTTTCCACAGCTGTTGCAATGGCATTGGTCATGGAGATTTAAGCAGATTCTGAAGCAAAAAGAAAGCTTCAATCTGAGCTGCATTGTTGACTGCTGTCAACAGCAACGAGATGGCAGCGCCTGTATCTGGGATATTTTGGCTTCATTTTTGGACAGCAGGAAGAAGTGAAGATGCATTGTCCATCTTTATATACAGTCTAGGTCATCAGCTACATTTGTCCAAGGGTCAGATGGTTTCAGAGCAGACAATGCAGGGGGCCAGATATATAGATTGAAGATGCTTGCAAGAAGCAGGAACCTTTTGACTTGTCAGCCACACAAAAGTGAAACAAATAAATAAAATGAAATGTTAGATAAGAGCAATAAGTTTGTCCCCAATCATGCGTGAAAATATGGCACAAGCTGCATTCCAGTCATAAAAAATGAAAGATATTTAATCACAGCTTCACCTATTGCACTTGCTGCCTGCCGGTGGATTCAAACCACAAACCTCTGGCTGTAAGGCGACAGCATTAACCAGTACCTTGCTATTATGCCATATATCATAGTCCATTCTGTTGTTCATATTCTGCAGACTGCATGTGGCCCGTGGGCCACCAGTTGATGAACCCTGGTCTATGGTATGTACATACATGCCTCTATCTATGTATGTATGTACATATGGATGTATGTATGTATGCATGTATATGCATGAGAATATGCATGTATGTGCAAGTGCTTAGTACCAGCTTCTCATAAATGTATAAAAAAACGACTAATCAATTATCAAAATTATTGTTGATTAATTTTCTGCTGACTGACTAATCACTTAATCAACTAAATATTTCAGCTGTGATGGCCACGTGATTCTTTTTAGTTGTGCAGACACATAAACACTCCTGTACATTAAGTTCTGCAAAGAAGTGATCATAAGACTTTAACTTATCCACGTCATGCATTACCACACACAAATTTGCATGTAAGCCTCGTGTTTGCATCCTTTTGCCCTGTCATTCAAGCTTATGCATCTTTCTATCAATGTTCACATCAAAGCAACTCTGATTGGCTTCATAGCCTATTCTCACAACAACAGGAGATGTTGGCTTATTAAAAAATAATATAACCTGTTTTATGAGGCAGAAAATGTCTGGAGAAACATCTGTGAAACAAGTTGTGTATTAAATATGTAGAAGCTACATTCAAAATTCCTTTTTTGCATGGGATGGCAGAGCTATAAAGAGAATCCAGAGTGCGGGCCCCCAAGCGCATTCAAGTCCCGCCATTCTCCCCATCTGACATTCAAAGCAGGATGATCTTGCTCTCTATTCCTTCCTCTCACTATTCCCCAACTCTGTGGGGATAAAGCATTCAAAATGTTCCTATCACTGCCAGAAATGAATGACTCAGGATTGTCTCTAATTGTTTTGGAAAATCAAGAGAAAAAACAAAGCATTAGAGGTATTTTTTGCAATACGCTTTTCCTGAAAGCATTTTCGCAGGCTAAAGAGTTCATTAATGCCATTTTTGTTCTGAAGTGGAGGCCTCTGGAGACATCCAGAGAAATGAAGGAAGGATGGGGGTGTGCTGCAGTAAAGCAGGAAAACGAGCACAATACTAGTAGATTAAAGAGGCTGGCTTACAGAGGTTTCTTTATGACCTTTTAATGTAATGTTTCTTTATTCCTGAGAATTACATTGAACCGATATTTTCTATTCATCTTCACAAAGCAGATGTTCCGACCTAATGGGATTGTAGAATCTTTATGTGTGCTTTAATCATTATCATTATTTGCACAGTAGATCTGTAGAGGACATATTATTCTGTGGTTTCTATGGTAATTTAACAAGACCTAATATCCATCAGCCTACAGTTTCTCTCTTCCACTTTAATTGCAGCTACACGGCTGCATGGTAAAAAATACATTATTTTACCATAACAAGAAAAAGTCACATATGACTGCATTTGACACATTATTGTGACGGTTTAATCCTACTTCTGTATTTTTGATGACATCAGTCTCCTTTGAAGGGAAGCATTGGCTGTTTACACAAAAATCATTCAAACATGATCTGCACACATAGGGCCGGTGCCTGCACTGATAGATCAAAAAAAGATAATTCAGGAAAATGTGCACCATGCAAATGTAGACATCAAGTATTGCTCCCTCTTGAGTACAAACAATCCCACACAAATGAAAAATGTAACCAAGCTAGTTGTGCAACAATGGCAATTTTTATGTTTTCCAATTGGACTCCAAATTGGAAATCAAAGGGGCCCCACTACCAACATTTAGCTTGCTGCTCTCCAATACTGAATCACACAGGGGAGTTTTATTTTTCCTACATTAGAGTGTGCATAACATGTGTCTGCATGTTATATACAATAATTTAACTATACACTGTACAATTAAATATGAATGCTCAGGCTCATAATGCACTTTCCCCAAAACATCTGAAAAAAGGAGATGAAGATATTATCAACAGAAATGTAGTAAAACACTGAGGAACAGGAGTCATTAAAATATAAATGTGCTATTCTGCTGGCATATATCTCATTTTATACTGCAAAATGATTTTTTTAAGGTAAAAAGTTGTCCTCTGTTAGTATACTGTAGACATGGCAACTTTGTAAAAATCTCACACTGAATACTTGCACCATTTATGTACTGAAATAGATTCAATCATGCACAATAATACGGTGTCCCAGAAAGCTCAACACACTGCAAATTAAGAATACATCTTCACCAACTGAAAAATTTATGTGCGAATATAAGTGAGAAAACAGCACACACACACTTGTTGGTCCACCAAAAACGAATATACATTTTAGCAAGAACCGAGTGTTGTGTAACAAGATGTCTGGTCTATGGAGCATTTTCTATTTGCACACCAGCGTCATGAAATGCCACTCCTGTCGCTTAGTAACCTTCACAGCTGCAGTTGAGGTTTGTGGTCCCTTGGTTTTTTAACATTTGTATCGTTAGCTACTCGACTGAGTTGAAACCTAATACTTACACTAAAAGTGTAATCATGCTCAGCCGCTTTTGACAATATGTTTGGTGAGGGCAAATTCTCTTGCGCATGATTACTCTTGGGATAGGTTGGGCTGCATAGGATCCTGCCATTGGATCCTCCAAATTTTTTTGGGAAAAAGGCTGCATTTCTCAGACGCATCTGAACAAGTCTTTGAAATGGGACCGCCTTGTTGCACCGCTGTGATGCATTCAGTCTTCAAATGCGGCCTTTAAAAAGATGCAGCGCCTGAATTAAGACACAGCTAAAGAGTATCCCAGCCGTATGCATCACTTTTTAGTGTCCCCTGGAAAGTTTACTTCATCATCTCTGCTACTTTTACTCTGCATTTTCTTCAGTTGCAACTATACTAACACTATACAATAAGTCTCTTTTGAAGGTCTAGTTCCCTTTAAATTTCAAATCTTGGATGGACATATATTGATAAAACTAAGAATGCATGTATACATATCTGTATGATTGTGTGCATTCATTACGAGCTTATGGTTATAAACAGAGATTAGCTGGAATGTGTGGGCTGGTGGATTTTAAGCATTGCCATTTCTGGCCTTTGGTCTGCTGCAACAGAATGTGCACTGCCTTTGAGCCTTGAATGATACGTCTCAGTGACTGCTGGCGAGATGAAAGGCTCCATTTTGAAGTGGTTAGTGCTGGTGTGCTCGACCAGCTGCCTTATATTCCTCCTCCTGTCAGAAACATTTGGCAAGACACATGTGAAAACCCCACTGCCATCCGAAACCTGTTATCACATGAAAAGGCTGCTCTCTGACCATAGGAAACTCCTACGCATGTTATTGTCCATCACATTGTGTACAATTTACTTTGAAGCTAAAGGGGACGCAAAGTAAACAGGGACAAAATGCGTTAATGGCAATAGTGATGAAATCCTGTTTGAAATAGATACACCAGCATTGCCCAAGCATACCGGCACCTCTCTACAGTTTTGGAGTTAACATGGATGTCAGGAAACTGCAATTTATATGCGTGGCCATGGAAGGGACGAACCTGGAGTGGACTTGTTCACTTTACATGCCATGATTGTAATTTTAGTCTTCTTTAGCTTTCCATTAAGTCATTTGGAAACTTAAAAGCCTCATTTCCACCAAGTGCCTGTCGTTGAGATGAAGAGCTATTACTTTCACATCTGGGACAAGGAACAATAGCATCAAAGTAAGATTGTATGGGGAGGGATCTCTCCGTACAAAACAGATTTTACTTAGCTCCCTGCAGCAGGCTGTTATACTGTAGTGTTAAATCAAGTTATATAAAATGTAGGCGAAACAAATCAGCTGTAACCAGTTAGGATAAAAAGCCATAATGGAAGAATTACCAGATAATAGTTTAGAAATAAGTAGGTAAATTCAGTACAAAATAAAAACAGTAAGGAGTAAGGATACCAAATAATTGCATGCTTTTACTGTTTATTTGTATGCCATTGAATTTGCTGTGTGTGGATATTAACTTGGCATCAGGCATTAAGGGCAGCTAAATCAAAAGTCAGCAATTACTACTACGTTATTGTCAGGCTCGGAGGAACGGGGACCCAGAAAGCAGACGTAGGCCGAGAAGGAACCATCGAAAAACTTTATTGTTAACTCACGTGGAAGTCAAAAAGAAACTCAAAAGGAATGCAGGACAGGGTTACAGGAAACGCGAGACATCAGGTGCAATGAACAGAGACAGAACAAAGGAAACCACCAGACTAAATAGACAAGACAAACGATGGGAACAGAAACAGGTGGCTGACAAGACACAGGTGACTAATCAAAAAGGGGAGGGAAACAAGACAAAGACAGGAAACTGACCCAAAAACTACAAAATAAAACAGGAAACTGAGCACAAAGATCAGGGATCATGACAGTTATTACGTTTAAAAAGAACAAAATACCTCATTAATGTGCAAATTCCACCAAGGCTATGTTGTTGACCAAAATTAATGCACCTTTTCTTGTACAATGTTAGTTCTTATGCAGCTATTTGTTATCAGCAAAACATGTCTTGGGGAAAACGTAATACTGCCGACATTATGTTCAACAACATACTGTATCAGACAGAATATTCCTAAATTAATAGCAATGCCACCACACAGCTACAACACCCTCTGTTCGACTACAAATATTACAAATGTTGGGAGTGAATGAAATGTGTGATCAATAATGTTCAGGGTAACATCAACACATTTAATATTTAGGGTACTGTTAAATGTTATGTAGTTGGTTTTGTTGCCTTTTAATATTAAATATTTAATGAATTAAATGTTTACATCTCTGTTTAACAATATCATAATACTAGCTGGTACATTAACTAATGTAAGCATCACTTTTATGTTTATTTGGATTTAAATGTAAATGTGTTTTTTAAACATTCTGTTGTCTATTTTTCAGCATGTAAGAGAAAAAGGATAGTTTCACACTACCTTGAGTTTTTTTGAAGCATCACCAGTTTTTGCTTATTTGTTACTGAATCCAGTCTTGGTTTCCAAAATCAAATGTAATCAAGAAAGAAAGAATGATAATAATCACTCTTGTATGCAAAGCAGCATAAAATAGTGAAAGTGTGTTGGTTATATAAAGATATTTTACTTAGATGTGAATATATCACATTTGAATGTGAAAGCAAAGCTCCAGGCGTCTGCCTAACACTTTTTTCAGGCTATTCCCCAATAATAAACACAAAAATAACAAGAAATGTATAATCTAAGATGAATATTTGATTGTTTTATATAATTAGTACTGCATTAATCGCTTCTTGTGTGCAATTTGGGGCTTAATAGTGCCTGTGCTATATGGTGGGCTTATGACCAGACTGTGCGTATGATACGACCCTGTGAGCAACTCGTCTTACAGTAACTCTACCTTTACCTCCAAGTCCAGGACAAACCAAGACATGTCTGTTTTTTCCAAAATATCTTATACGAGACATTATCCACAAACATTTAAATAGTCCTAAATTACAAGAATGTCTCAGAGGACCTCACAAAAAAGGAGAACAAATACAAGGAGAGTTGAGAACAAAGCACAAGTCTCCCTAATCTACATGGCCAAAACTGCAGCACCTATTTAAGTAGTGTGAAAATGGTAAATATGCCTTTTTCACTCAAGACATTTTGACAAGTTACAGTAGGAAACCGTTAGGTGTCGAATAAAAAGCACAAAATTACACCATTGAATGCCATGCTGCTTGTTGCACACATCAACCGAAGGCGTTAAAATAGTCAGAAACACTTCCTTCCCAGTGTCTTTTATTCAATCACAGTCTCATAAATAAATTTCAACTTGACTTGAAAACCGCTTATTTTAATTTATCTTGTGTGAAAGCAATAGTGGGAATTGTATTCTGTTTTATGTAAGCACTGGAGACATGCACATACGAAATACAGAACAAATTATATTTAAAAGACACAGTACAAACACACACAGTTCTACAACCTTCCTTCTACAATGCCACTCAACACTCAGTTTGTCAGTGCGGCTTCTCTGTGGTTGATCTGTGCTTATATCAAATTAGGACCCAATGTCTGTAGGACTATATTGTAATATAGTTTTTCAAGATTTGTCAGTGTTCCTCTAAATTAACGAGCAATGACTTTTCATTTATTCCTGTTTCTTTTCCTTTTTCATTGCTCAAACATGACATTAAGTAGACCATATTTCTGTGTTCAGCCTAAATTGAGCATCAACAGTCTCACCAGGACCATATACTGAGAATATACTGGTCATAATAATGATGGAAAGGGCTACTTACAAAAAGGTACAGATGCATTTAATGGGCAGTCAAACATTTTAATGGTTATAGGAGCACCTTGGTGCCCTACTCTAAGCTCTCACAATACCTCACTATGCTGTTAAGTGCAACCAGAATGGAATTATAAAGGCATGAACAATTTTGAAGAAAATTAGCACCCTAGATCCAAACCAGAGACCATAAATGGACAAACAGTGAGATGGTTCTATTGAACACATTTCCTCCTGTGTATTAATCTTCAGGTAAACCAGAGGTCTGGTCATGCCATGTTTCATTATTTAAGGTTTATGCATTTGGATGTGTGGTTAATTTCCTCTTCCCAACTTACTTTAATTCCTTCAAAAGTTGCAGACGGGCTACAGTTTATCCTACCTGATCGTACTGAGCTGAAGGCAGAGAAGCTGCACAGGAGATTTAAAATTAAATGCTTACATAAAAACAAATATTATCAGTTATTGAAGACAAAACGTTGAATAATTGTCCTTTTAAGTGAAATGTTGGTTCTCACATTTTTCAAGTAATGTAATATACCCGATAATAATCAAAATCACAGAGAAAAATAAATCTACAGTATTAGCCCGAATATTAGAGGTCCACGATTATAATTCATAAAAGTAAAACATGAAATATTTCTGTTACAAACAATCACTTGCTCACAATTCTGTCAGGCTCAGAAATTTTTCTGACATTTTTTTCTGTCTACATTCGGGCCACACAGTATGTTTTAGAATTATGAAGTTATTCAATCCAAAATGCAGTCTAAATGCTTGCCATATATGAATAAATGAATTACTCTGTTCCTATATATGATCCATAACATTACTGTTAACTATGGCTACTGTACCCCTTCATCCATCCTATTTATATTAATGTTATTGTCTACTGTCCAAATATTTGGACAAATTGTATTTTGATGCTTTGGCAATATTGTTTTTGAAATTTTCATTTCAAATAAAGCTCTTCAAATTGAATTAAAATCTTGTAAAATCTTGATTGCCTTTTGACCTTTAATGATGATCTGGCCCCCTGATCAAATCCATACAAGGACCAACACAGAAAGGCAGAAATATAAATACTGAACTAAAGTGTCTCTGTAATCTAAGATACATCCAGAGTACCGAGACAATAACAGCACAAACAGCAGCTGATGCAAAAAAAAAAAAAAAAGAAAGAGCCATGAATCAATTCAGATGCTTCTTGCTGTGGTGATACAATGTCTACCATGGAGTCACTACAACCCCCTCATAGAATCTGGCTTGTACCAACACTACAGTCAGTGTGTGTGTGTGTCCATATGCATTCCTGCACATGTGTGTGTTTAGTACCTGCAGTTAGATTTATTGGATTTGGGGATCTCTCCCGCTGTGTGCTCTGTGGTAAGAGTGGGCTTCACTCAGTTTCTCAGTGTGAAGCTGGCAACGCTTTGGACTGACCTTGGAGTGGAGGTGTCACTCTGCAGAGTTGCTATCATTATTCAATTAGATAGAATTAGGCACTGGCTAACCTGACAGCAGCATGCTGTGAAAACTAACTCAGTATTAGATTCTGGGCTAGAATCAGTCACAACAGGTCTGTTTTTATGTGAAGATGTATAAAGCCTTAGGATATTACTACCAATGCATCTCTCTGTAGGGAAAAAAATTAAAAGCATGTATGCTACTCAAATAAGCAGTAAGGTTAATGGAGTGTTAGGTCAGGATAGATCCTGTTAGATGCAGAAAAACTGCATTGGTGGTTGACTTCAATGGGTCAACGTGCATCATCCAACCTGGATTCAACACCGGTCAGTTACTACTTGGCTTTGGCAAACAAGCCTTTGTTTTAGGGATGGATATTTAATTGAATGTTATTGACATTTAAACAACATAAACCCAAGCCCTCAGCTGGACTATAAAAGGAAAAGCAAGAGGAAGACAGATAATGCACCTAAGTTGTCAAGCAAGACGAGGAGAATTAAAACTTCAGTGTACAAAAGACCTGCATCATACATTCATTTTCTGGATGAAAAACAGGTAGTAATGAACAATGGCCGACAAGGGCAAATATGCTAAAACAGCCCAAAGCATTTCAATTAGGAGACACGTGATGCAGGTTCAGAAAAAACATCAAAAACACATACAAAAAGCCAAAACAAAGTCAACAACGAAAATGTGCTGCAAATGAAAAAACATGCTGCAAAAAGTATATTAATACAGAAACGATACAAAGTCCAAAACACACAAACCTGCATATCGCCAATAAAGTTCTCCCCAACTCTAAGGGGAGCGCTAAGTGGAACCGCTTGATTTTCAACCTGAGAGAAACCAGACAAGAGAGTACGTTTGATTTTGATTGAAGCGAAAAAAGCGTAAAGAGGCAACAAAAACGTTATGTATTCTTTTTTACATTTGGCATTAGTCTTGTCCTGGATAACTTCCATTGTGTTGACTGGATATGTAGCATTTTTCTGTTGCATTTGTTTTTCAGGGATTGTTTTATTTTGAAGTATGAGTATCTCAAAACTGTACTTAAATACAGTAGTTGAGCTACTTTCCACAACTGCTTGGACCCATTGTGACGGTCTCAGGTTGGCACCTTTCTCTGTCTGTTTCTTGTTGGCTGTCTGTTGCTTTCTTGCCAGGTATTCTGTGGGTGGAGCTGAGTACAGGTTACTAATCTAACACACCGGTTCGGTTATGGCATTTTTGGACCTGGGTTGAATGTCTGACCTAAATTGTATTATTCTTTGCAGACTATGTGTGCTCTCCCTTTTTGTCACTTACCTTTGAGCCGGGCTGTGACACCATAAAACAACTCACAACAAGTTCACATGTTAAAAAGCTTTAAACAACACCCAACCAGGCCAAACATTACTGAACCCATAATTAAATCCACCAGAAACAAAAAAAACGAATTTGATTGTTTTTGGTTATTTTAACGTTTTATTTAACATAAAGCTTATGTACCATCTCACTGTAATGGGTGATTGTATTTGCAGGCCATAAACATTCAATGCACATGTCACATGGCACTAACACTATCCAGAATGGCTTCCAGCATGTGAATCCTTGCCTGACCAGAAAAACTCTCATTATTTGATGAAACATTAAAACAAGTTATTTTATATTATAGTTTGATTTATACCAGTAGTTTATATCAGTGTTTTACTGTTACAGCTGAATAACTCATAAAAAGCTGCTGACCTGGCAGAGAAATGTTCAAAAATTTCATCAGTGAAACACATTTTATCCAGTCTTTAACCTCTGTAAAAGCACATCCTTCCTGATGGGTAAATATGGACTCCAGCATACCCCTTATGTGTCCACTCTCTTTGAAAGCTAATGTTATAGTATTTAGTTAATAGTTGTAGGGACGATAATAGTTGATGATGGAAGGAAATAACTCCTCTACATCCCTAGTGTCTGATAGAATTTTCCTTCTGATTGGCCAAGGCTCAGGCTTAGAAGAGGTCACTCTCTCTTCTCTCATTCAATTAAAGACAGACATAAATCAAACTGTTTCTCCAGCCATTTCGGCAGGCATCTGCTGACCACTTTATTATGACCTTGTTCAAGTTTGCAAAGGGTATTTTGACTTTATCCCACTCTATTCCTTTGGATGTGTAATTTAAACAGTGACAGCTTCGGCTCATTAAGGTACCATCTGGTGAAAAACAAAATAAAAGAGGAAAGCGCTCAGTAGAGTGCAGACCACCAACGGGGCCTAATAATCTTCCCTGTAAGCTGTTACTTTCACATTCAACAATATACTGGATAGACATTGTATAAGAGAAGGCAAAGTTGGTCCTGATGATGCTGCAATGGGCCAGGGGTCATGATAACCAATACATTTCTTTTTCTTGTTTTCTTGACCATGCCTTCTTTGTGTAGCTTAAAAAATTCCCCATTGTCAGCTAAACATTAGACGAAACATTTTCAGCACCCAAAGGAAAATGACTGCTGCTTTCAATTATGTCCATACCACACAGAACACAATGCTATTGCAAAGTATTGTAGCAGCAGCATTTGAATGAATAAATTATCATAAAGCAAATAATGACATGAAACCCCTGAAAAAGTAAGATGAATAAAATGCATTTACTTAAAAAAATTGTATATTATAATGTTATTGTATTATTGTAGTATTGTATACTCTCAATATATTTACACCTATTACAACTTTTTTCTCTTACACACTTTTCACTCTGGATAAATGAAATCTTAATTTTATTTACAATTTAAATCTAAAAATATAATATATATACATAATTATTAACACATTTCCTTGTGCATAAAGAAATACATTACAGTTTATTATAGTGTACATCTATATAATAGAGCTGGCTTGAAATATGTAATTTCTTTCATTTATCCTGTAGCCCTAATGGTTCTTGGTTGATTCATTGCAGTTTCATCTAGTGTTGTAAAGAATATGTTTTTACAGAATAAGAATCACAAGATTCAATATCATCTCCTATTTGTTCAATTTGTGTGTTAGGTACAAGCATTATGGGAGGAAATGTTATTAAAAGTCTTTAATATTTTATACAAAAAAGAGATTTTATCTTGTAAAATCATTTTGACTATCCTATTTATATGTTCCACACAAAGGAGGTTTGTTTGCATGTTTGCTGTCACAAATAATGAAACGGATAATGATACTAAAACTCATACACCGTCATACACCCATCAGGGATCTCTACACCTGCAGTGATGATTTTATACATGGGAGGGCTGGTGTTAAAGGAATTGTTTTAACATTTTAGGAAATACACTTAGTTTCTTTGATAAGAAAATTGACACCACTCTTAAACCTGTACACTAAGTATGAAGTTATAGTTATAGTTATAGCAGCTGATTAGCTTAGCATAAGACAGCTATGTTCAAAGGTAAAAAACATAGATAGATAGATAGATAGATAGATAGATAGATAGATAGATAGATAGATAGATAGATAGATAGATAGATAG
>JAVQJL010052045.1:0-36297 GCA_036024295.1 Nannoperca obscura
ATATTATAGTGGAATTGTATTTTAGTTTGAATGTATTGTATTTGATAATGTACAAAGATAATCTGTTCTTAGATTTAATACTTTTGGATTCTGCCATTGGCAGCGATGTACTTACCTATAGCACTTGTGATTCATCACCAGCACTTACAAGTTTGATGAGACATCTTGTTGTTTTCGATCATGGTTCTATGCATTTTATGTAAAGCTCTTATTTGGAATCCGCTTTGGATAAAAGCGTCTGCTAAATGCTGAAATGTAATGTAATGTGTTGAGACCTACATGTACTGCATGCAGCATTTTAAATTTAGTTGCTACAGTGCAATTAAATGCAAATTCCTAGTTAATATTTCAATTGGCCAAATATCTTTGATCCATTTCCCTAATGCTGTCTTTTACGTGATCATTTCAATCTGTTTAACAACAGTTGAGCAGTTATTTAAATCTGAACAGACGAATGAAAGATCACTACTGTACTCTCTCCTCTCAACACAGCAAAGTGTTGAAAGAGCGACATTTCTCTTGCGAAGATTGTGACGGGACGGTCAGCGGTGGCTTTGACGCAGCTTCCTCTCAAGTAAGAAAGAGCTCTAGGCGGTAATAAAGATAACCCAGGTTCTGAGGGCTGAAAATAATCCGACTGCTCAACATTAACGAGACTTGCGTTTGTTTGCAGATCGTTTTGTGTCAGAACAACATCCACCAGCAGTCTCATATGACACGAGTGGTCACACATGAGCTCATTCATTCCTTTGACCACTGTCGGGCCCACGTGGACTGGTTCAACAACTTCAGACATCTGGCTTGTTCTGAGGTGAGCCCCAACGTGTTCAGCACTGGCTGCATTTCTGTCATGTGCAATGTTAACTGGTTATTGTGTGATTTTCGTTGAATCTGTGCCTCTGAATGTTTTGGCATTGTGTACCTGTTGTCATGAACGAACCAGTTACGGAATTACCTCTTTGACTGAACAGTAGGTTAGAGCTAATAGATGAGAAGCAAAACCGCTTACGTTTCGTTTGAGACCAATGAAGGGTAGGTTTTGATAAATGTTGCGAAACCTGTTTTCATTTAAAACATATTATTATTATTATTATTATTATAACGTAAACATTTTTTGTTGATTTTCCAAATACTTTTTTGTGCCATTATTTCAGATAAGGGCAGCTAACCTCAGCGGAGACTGCGCCTTCAGAAATGAAGCCGCCAGGTTCAACTTCGGCTTGAAGCAGCATCATCAGGTACCTGCGCTGGGATAAATGTAACTTTTACTAGCGGGTTTCAGGTTTGTGTCTCTGATCTAACACTTAGGTCATGGTTTTTTGCTTGGATAGGAGTGCGTCAGAGGCCGCGCCCTTCGCTCCATCTTGGCTGTGAGGAACATTAGCCGAAAGGAGGCGGAGAAAATTGTGGATGAAGTCTTCGACACGTGTTTTAACGACCACGCGCCATTTGGACGAATCCCGCACAGCATGAAGGATGCTGGGTTTGCCTACAGAGATTATCAGAACAGAGATCGATATTATGCAAATCTTTAGTGTCGTCACATTCTCATTTAACTCCCGTGTGACTGGCGGTGGTGCTGACAAGAGCTTGGCAGAGTCAGGGCAGCCGTCAGCATAAAAGCCTCAACAGAATGACAGTGTGTCGAAAAGGATCATATCCCTTCAGAAGGGATTTTCAGAGAATGGTTTGTCCTTGAAACAAGAGGAAGGAGCTACAGTATGTGTCATTTTCTACCTTTTGGACACTAATTCTGTATAAAAGGATTGTAAAGAGTGATCTTCTCTGACGTATTAGATGATCCCTAAGTGATTTGTTTATCATTGGTTTTTAGGTGATCTATGGGTGCTTTTGAGGAAATCCAGAATTTCCTTTGACTGTCCTTTGTTGCCACATTGACCTCCACTAATTTCTTGTAAATATAGCTGATTATGTTTAAATTATACTGAATCAACTTGTGTTTGAATTAAAGTTTGATTTCTGTGAAAAATCAAGAGTTATAAGTTATATGTGAGGACAAGAGAGGGTTTTGCGTTCGACCTTGGCACAAAATGTTTAAACTTATAACTCGTCAAAGAGGCATAAATAAGTGTATTGCTGATTAGAACACGTTCACGTCTAATCCTGAGAGGTTTCTTCAAATAAACATGAGACAAGTAATATGAATAAAGTGAGAAAAGTTCTTCCACAACAACACAGTCAACTTTGTTCACATCTGCGACGCCGCTGTAAAATGTCACTGCTGACATCTTTATTGGACATTAGCATTTAAAGAATTTCGTATCCCTCCACAGAGCTTAATGAGGGAAAAAGTTATAAGGGAATTAGCCTCATAATCCCCCCCCCCTCCACTTCTGCCTATCTCAAAGACAACACCCTCTGCATCATAATCACAAAGTCACTTGGCGTGTCTGCTATTGGAGTGTAATATGCCACTTATCTCGACATTCTCCTCTTAGAAAACACTACAAAAACACGGGATGAGCGAGTGGGCTCTAACAACAAGGCGAGTGGGTGGGATGGGACGAGCAAAGAAGATTAGGTTAATTTTAGAAGCTTAACAGAGAAAATGATGAAAACCGCTCCAAGGCAGTGGGATTAATGTGAGACAAACACAGGAAAACAAAAGAAGGGAATGATATTTGGATTTGTGCAATGTCATACGCCCAAGTAGTCTAAATAAAGAAATCATACAAAACAATAGAATTACTGCTGGAATTGTGCACATATCAAATGCCAGCTACTAAACACATTTGATACATTTAGACATGCAGAACAAGGTTGTGAATTTGTAATTTGACTTATTTCGCCGCTCTAGTGCAGTTCACGACTGTAGCCCGGGTTTGACAAATATAGAGATGATGGGTCCAAGTCCTCGCAACAAACCCATCCTCACATTTAAGTCTCATATAAATATATTCAGTCTACAAATACTGAAAATGTAGTTGTAGCAATATTTCTCTGCAACATATATTTCACATTACCAATGCCTCGACTGCTATATAGTCATTTTGTGTAGAGGAGCAGTAATTGTTTAGTTTCAAACGTTCATCATCGACTGCAGTACCCTCTCAGTCCTTTGGATGGCAGTTTTGTCCACTAATCCTCATCATCAGAACATGTCCAATCTCAGCTTGAAAAGAGAGTGTTGCTGTTTTATTGATACATATAATTGAATCCATTTCATTGAGTCCTGTTCCAGGTGAATCCTTTTATGAGCAAAGATAGGGCGCAGTAATCAAGTTGCTGCTGCAAAGAGTGACGACTTTCATTATTCCATCTATTTAAGCAGGCAGCACCCACTGTGATCTAATTAGGATGCTCCAGCAACACTAAAATCCCTTCACTAATCTGCTGTAGGACAACACAATAACCCAGAGAGCACTAATGAACTCATCTCATTAATTAGAATAATGCCAGATTTAGTTGTAGCGTAGAGAGGCAATGAAGTGTGAGGACACCCACTTGTCTTTCTGAAGTTTTAAGGTGTCTGCTCTTCCTGGGGGTGGAGGTGATAATGAGAGACTGCTAAATTATTTAGCTGCAGTACTGAGCTATTGGTATTTCTCATTTTATGAAGAAGACAATGCATTTTTCTCCACAATACATACACATTTTTTTCTCAAGGTCTTGGATGACTTTGAATTCAACAAGAGAGAAGCAGAGGAGAGACCTGGGGAACAGCTGGATCAACACGGCATCTTTTGGCCAAGATGGTCATTTTTCTGTCCCATCTCCAGCACCCTGGGGAAACACTTGAACAAAGAAAATATATTGAGTCCAGTCGCTTGTTCTATAGCCTGAGGAGAACAATCATATTCAGCTGATTGAGGACAAGAGTGCATATCTAAAGATGGACACATGGTCATATCTGAGCACATAGGCCTATATGAGGATAACTATCCAGAATAAGTAGAAGAAAATAAAAACAACATGAAAAAGAATAAAATGAATTAATAAAGAGTTGAAATAACAATACTGTACACTTTAAGTAGAAATGCTAGCAAAAGTAGTACTTTAGCTTAGTAAAAGTCACAGTAGGAGTTGAAGTAGCTAGGCTATATTAGCTCTATGATTAGTTGTTAGTAGTACTAGACAGAGTATCATTACTATTTAAATTAAAGGAATCGTTTTGAAAAATACCACTATCATGTCTGTGTGGTAAACATTAAGCAACTACAGCCAGCAGCTGGTTAGCTTAGCATAGCACAAAGACTGGAAACAGCTATCCTGGCTCTGTCCAAAGTCAACAAAAGCCATATACCCGCACCTCTAAAGTTCACTAATTATAAATACTTAGACACATAACCGCCTGTAAAATCACAACGTGTTGTTTTTACACTTTAGTTTTTGTTTGGACCAAGCAAACAAAATACAACACAATAGTGAGCTTTAGAAGTGCTGGTATAGGGACTTTGTTACCTTTGAACAGAGCCAGGTTAGCTAGTTCCCCTTTTTTAGTCTTTATGCTAAACCAAGCTAACTAGCTGCTGGTGGTCATATGCTGGCTTCATATTTACCCTACAGACATGAGAGTAGTCAATACTTTGTCAGAAAGAAAATAAGTATATATGCCATATTTCATATCAATATTCCAAGAAGTATAAGTTATATAAGCTGTAGCAGTAGCCTTAATCATAATAATAATAATACAAAGCATGGCAGCAGAAATTATGGTAGTAGTAGTGGCAGAGGTAGTATTTACATTATTAGTTCGGAATAGCAGCATTATAGTATTAGTAAAACCTTATTTACATCGAAATATAAAATTAGCAACTGAGTGAAGAAATATGACACACTCTCCATTTATATGATAAAAGCACAATTTATCTATTGTTATACTTTACAATTTAAATTAATAGATAACCAGTGAGTATCCATTACTGCCAACAGATAGCATATTTTGCACTCAATACAGTGCATGTGATGGATGTAATATAATTCATTAGGTAGTTAACAGGCGACACTGACAGTGGAGGAAAAAGTGGAAATCATTATAATTCACAGCACAAATCCTCTGGAGGCGAACCGTCTAACCTGACAATTAACTTCCCCAGCGGGAAAGCACAGTTTGAGACTGCAGTAGGGGGTGGGGCGTGTATATCAATTAATTATGTGTGCAAGTTGAGGATTAATTAAGGGAGTGTTTAAAGTTGCCAGAGATCATCTTTGTATCACAATCATTGTATGCAATTTGAGCACAACTCTTTGGCACGTCACTCTCAAAGCAAGGACGTCTACAACCTGAATTACAAAATCACAAAAAACTTTTTCTCACTTCTCACATAATCCACAAATAGTTCCCATGAAAACAGTTAACTACATGTTCTGTGTATTGTCTTGAGAAACAGGGATATGACATGCTGTTGAATGCTGTGAGCATCAACACACAGAAGTTCATTCACCTCCACTGTGCTAAGCTGGAGGCAGAAATCTCATGGGTGGATATTTCAAACCCTGGACCATTAAAACCCAAACTATCTGGTATGGCATGATACCTTTAGAGGTGTTTCCTTTGTTGTGGAAAAAAACACTATTTTGCAAGCTACAAGTAAGCAGCAAGACATCATCCTTACAAGTACCAAGCCCTACACTTTGAGTATCAAGTCAAGTATCAAGTATCAATATTTGCTTTTGCCTTTGCTTATATGGAGGCAGGAGACACCCTGGAGTGCAAATGTAATGTTATGAGCAGCCGATCATAACATTTTACCATGGTATGGTGTATAGAGAGAACATCTAAATTCACTGTAAGTGTACAGGTTTGTGTTTTATGATCCTCCACACAAAAATTGTTAAAAACATCATGGATAAGCTTTAAAGGGAGGAACATACAATATGACTGCTACAAGACACTGGTCAGATAACGTCTGACTAAGATTAAGGTTTACAAAAACGTTCTTTAGATTGTGAGATTTGAGATTTTTTGTTGCTGACAGTGGTGTGACCATCGTGTTTTCAGTCATTTAAAGTCGAATAGATGAGGAAGAAGGTGGTAGTCAGTTAAGTGGTCTTTTCCCACGTTGTCTCAATAACAACAATAAGTCGATGGATTTGCGGCACACTGAGTGCCCTTTATTAGGAATGAAAGGACTGGAGATTATATCAGGAAATCCCCCTGAAACACACACACACAGACAGAACGCACACAATAGATCATCTAGATACTGCTAAACATCCTGTACAGGAGTTAAGTACAGGTTTTGATGAACAGTCAAACAGCCGAAGTACAGAAATGTACAAATCTCTGAAACACATGTAGCCCAGTCAGGTAATGTGAATGTGAATAATGACTAATAAAACCATGTCATTAGAGTACACCACAAAGCTATTATATTTGTTGTAATATGTATGTCTTCTCCTGCTCCTCTCCATTATTTCTATACACTTACAACATGTCATTTACTCTTTTTCCTGCACAGACAAAAGGGGTTCAAGTAAATTAGCACTGGCAGACGGTTAACATTCACTGCAGAAATGTAGATGACTTCTACAACAGTAATTAACGCATGCTGGCATTTGAATCTTCATTTTGCTAATGATATGCATGGTATTAATTAGGCCTAAGTGATTAACATAACAACCGATGGACAATGTCCTGGGGTAAGAGCAGGGCTTATTATTTATTTATTTAATTCTCCCTAAAGCCATGGGCTCATTAATAAATCCTCAGCCAGCTCGGCTAACCTTGACAAGTATTGTGAGTCATGCTGAAAGTAATTTGGTAAACTCTTTAGACTGAATTGAAAGCTGAGAAATATGTCAAGAAAGTAAGGATACAACAAAAAAAGAAAAGAGAATTGTAACAAACAGAGGAAAACTGTAAAGCAAAGAAAAAGAAAAAGAAGAGACACAATGGACAAGAACAAAAACAAGATAAAATAGAAAAGAAGCTTAGAAAACATTAGAAATGACAAAACTCAACAGAATACAAGAGCAACCTGAATAGAATGAAACCAGAGAGAAGAGCACAACACAGAATTAATGGGGGTGAATTTTGATAATCTCATTCTAGCAGAAAACTACCACTGAGCAGTTAGCACTGGCACACATGAAAACTTTGTCTTCTAGAATCCTAAAAGGTAAAGAAATAAAAAAAAAAAAAACCCAGGTTGATGTGACAGATTTGAATTACTTAAACTCTGATTTCTTAGCCACTTGGGGGCAGCACAATTAACATATTAGAATTTTGATTTGGTGAACGTGTGGCCACATGGCAAATTTAGGTCCAATATTTTCTTTCTTTTTAGCTTTGTTTTGGTCTCCACCAACTTCTGAACAAAACATTTGTCTCTAGCTGTTAAATGCTGAACTTCTGTTAACCGGCTAGTCACTAACTTTCTCTGTTTGCTGATTGGTGCTGGGTGTGGAAATAAGGTTGATGAGAACAGTGAGACTGAACCAAAACACTTAAGTTGAGGGCCGTAAAACCAAAACAATGAGCTGAAAGATGCTAAAACACACACGTGAGCCGAGGGACAACTGCAGAGTTTTGAGAGAATCTTTTGCTGGTTCGTCAGTATGAGTGATACCTTACACATAGTATTTTTTCCCATTGTTAATACAAAATGCAGTGCAACTCTAAGAAAAAGATTTTAACATGGATCAGCGTGGATCCGATCCCAAACCGTAGCCTTTGTTGTAAAAATCTGCTAGGGTACACACTGAATTTGAAAAAGATGTAGAGTAAGTCAAAACAACAACAGAAGCTTACATAAAGTTACATTAAAAATGTCTTGAGGTTCAATGAAGATGTTTTTTTAGTTTGCCAGTCAATTCTCTACCGAACCCATCAGCACTCACCAAAAAATGAAGAATGAACCTTTTATTGACAGTCAAGGAGGTCAGAGAAGTGGTCTGGAGACTGGGCTATAGTCCTGCAGCTCCGCGAAGACCGAAATCTTACCTGCCTTTGAGTTCTTTGTCATTCGAAACTCCAAGGACATTCGAGGATCACCTCGTTCTTCCATTTGCCCCATTTGTGTGACGTGGCTGGCCTTCTCAGAGCCGAGCGGGTGGCCGGTGGGACTTCCAGTTCATTGAAGGGAGGAGCAGGCGGTTGCCTGAAGGGTCGACTCCCCTCTCCGGTGAGCCAATTTAGTTTGACCTCTCGTACCGTCTCCTGCGTTGCGAGTCCAGATAACTGTCCTCCAATCTGGCGGATTTGTCACGGTTGAGCTCTGGCAGCGGCGGAGCAGCTGAACCTGAACATCCACAACCAGAGGGATTACCGTGCCGCCACTGAGGACCTGAGTGAGGGGAGGATTGATGCCTTTTTTTTCTGACATTTTCCTGTCTCTGAAATAGTAGATAAGAATTGGGACAGCAGAGTGGGCCAGAGAAGAGAGATAGCCCTACTGTCCTGTAACTGGAAGGTCAAGGGTTTGATCCCTTGAACTGCCAGGGTGTCCTTGAGCAGCATGGATGTGAAATGTTGGCTACAGTTACACCTACATTAGATTTTGTTTGGTCAAAGTCAGAATGGTTACATTTACTTTGTTGGTTCTTTCATGTCGTCTGGTTACAAACGGACCAGAGGTTATAAACAAAGGTCATGTGACTCATAAGCGCTTGGTTAATTGGACAGGTTTGAGATTTTGATCAAACCATATTAGATTCCTGGGACCAAGCAAGTGTTTGGGTCCTGAGAAGAGCTAGAACATTAACAAACTAATGTCACAGTGTAGCCATTGATCATCAAAGCAGAGCTTTAAATCTAAATGAGAACACATCTTGAACCCTCACAGCATTCTGTCTAATTATCATTTCCCAGACTTAACCTGTGCCAGCTGTATCTCAGCATGGGCTTCATTATTCAGAAGGGTGCGGATGCTTCTGAACCTGTATCTTCACCATACATCACACTCATTAGTCACCGCAGGGTAAGGCAAGATCAGTCCACTATCTGGCTTTCAACATCGCGCACAACACTATTGATCAGCTACACGCTCGGGCACTTTTCACTGCCTGAGCCAGCGGGCAATTAAAGAGTAAACACACATGGAATATAACCTGAACACACTTTAGTTCTCTCACATAGTCAAGTAGGAGAAACACATTGATCTTCGAGTGAGCTTCAGTGACTTGAATAAAGAGAGGAATCAAAGTCAGAGTGAGTTGTTTGCATAGACGACAAAAGCAGTTGGCTTGCAAAGATGGCCCAGTCAGACTCCTTTCAAATCATCAAATTCACCACCATTAATATGAACAAGCATGTATAACAATCAGTCTGGTGCAGACCTACAAAACATGTTTCTGTTTAATTAAAACACCTGATACATTAGACAGAAATATTGGTCTTTTATTGGATATTCAACAACAGCTACGCGTGTCTTCCACTGCCAATACAAAGATGTTCCCCTCACTGTAACACCACAAGAAAAATCTGTAAAACCAGCAGTGATTTTTTGTTTATAATTCCTTTATTTAGCAGTTTAATGAAGGACTGTTTGTGAATTCAACCAACGAGCTTAGAAAATGCCAAAAACATGAACGTGGTAAAGTGCACTTTGGCATGTTAGTGCATTGTCTGTCACAGCAGACTGTTTTGCCTGGTCTAAAACCCCCTGCTTTACATGTGAGAAACATCTCTTCTCTGAATCCAAACTGGACGTGCACATGGAACCACTAGAGGTCGCTCTGATGCTGCTTCCTGTTCCACACGAGAAGCCTTCTCGGTAAAATCTCACTTTACACTGGACTTAATCCAATGTATTAACCTCTAAATTACCCTCAGGAACTGACAACAGTTTCACAGTGTAAATACAAACCCTGCATTCGCATACATGTGTTACAGAGTGAATACGCTCATTAGAGTGAAGGTGTGGCAGTACAGTATGAATGAATGAATGTTTTCTTTTTAAATCTCACATTAAATTAACAAACTGCACACATTAAAGACTGAACCTGAAGTCAGAACAAAACACATTTGTTACTAAAAAGTAATTATTTTAATGTGATTTTAAGTGACTCATCTCACAGTTCATTAGTTAAAAAAACAGTCTGATTGGTTTTGCGCCACAGGCCATGGTGACCTTCTTCAAGTTGTCTCCACCAGCAGTAAATCTTAAGTCTGCATGTTTCAAGACCTTGTTGCTAATAAACGTGTGCACAGACCGTACCGCTGAGTACGAGGCACATCTCACTTTTATCTGCAGCCCAGCCCCCCAATCCCCCTGATCCTGTCACTCCCCTCTCACCCCCTCAGGAAGACAGAAAAAATTATCTCCAGAAACCACTTCTGATGGAAAACACAGCTGTTTGCAAGTTTGCTCGCTGAGAGAGCATGGAAACGGCTTGTAAGGCACACTCCGACAGTACTGCAGGCCTCCTGGCAGTCTAACACAAGGGCATAGAGCTGTGGTTTCACATGGTTCAACATGCTGCATGAGTCACTGACCAGAAACATACAGCATGGTGAGGCTCGGTGACTTACGCTGTGGTGGGCGAGGGCCAAAGACAATATGCCAAGGGCTGCATAATAACATATGTGAATGATGCCCAGCAAAAAATGCATGTCAATCCCATGTGCATACCAAGAAAAGCCTTTTAAACATGTTATAAGGGACACAAACCCACATGGTGAAAGTTAAAGTGACAGTTTATTTCTATAAGTTGCTGTAAATATTTGCTGGTAACTCAGATTTCCCGTCGCACAGGAAGTGACGCGTTTTACATTTTCTGCTGCTTGCAAAAGACAAAGCATGATGATCCGGGTCGTTGGCAAACCCAGAAACAGTACTGGATTGGGAGGTGATTTTGGCGTAATGGTCGCAGTCGGAGTTGCGGCTCACATGATGCCCACTGAATCAAAAAGATATTTTGTCTCATACAGTGTTTACAAAAGAAACATAATTTTCTGAGTCTCACAAACACTCCAAAATGACACTATGTATTATTATTTGAGCCATCACAAAACATAAAGCGGCTGTACTCAATATTTTTCATTCTAACAATGGATGAAATGACTGTATAACGTAAAAGGGGTCACTTATAGTGACAAACTCACAGAAAATGAACGCCTGACCCTGCACTTCCCCTCAGCTCTATGGAGAGTTTTAACATTTTTAGCTCGTTGTTTTGGTTTTTATGACCCACAACTTAACGTCATCTCTAGACGAGTGTGACGGGACAAGGCTCTAAAAACCCACTGTACGCTGCCTGCTCAGCACCAAACGGCAGACAAAGTGAATGAATTTTTTCAAATTCACTGCACGGAAAAGAATTAGAACAATGCACTCGTGTGAGGGTGTTTTCTCATGTCATAAAAACAATGGGAGCTGGTGGCTGTTGTCGTGCTTTTTCTCTGAAAATGATCGTTTTGAATATCCCACTTTTCCTCTTTCAGGCATTTAGCTTGAAGCTATTTTGTGGGTGTTAGGACGATCACTGCAGCCATGGCGAGGTGATTAAAATCAGGTGTTACTGTATGATTGATGCAGTGTGCGCCACATATGTGCTGCTTTCACACTGGTAATTACAACACTTTCAGAAGATGTGGAATTTTGCCTTTTGATGTATGTACGCCTGCAAGGACTTTAAAGAACTCAACGAAGGACCATCTGGGACTCAAAGGGAAAAAAAGAAAAAAAGGAAAGAGCATTTCTGTCACACTAATGTCTGAAAATGGAATGCAGCAAGATCTTTGGAAAGCGCAAGTGTTTCTGAAAATAAGAACTTGGATGAGGCTGTGTTATGTGTCCACAGTATGAAGTCCTATATGTGACTGCTGGGAAATACCCTCTCTGCTAAGACTATTGACTATGGCCTTTTCATGAATGGATTCTCACAACAGTTTGTATGTTAACCTTCAAATGATAAACATTTTCAATACGTATCCCATTTTTCTCAATATTAGGCAGTGATGAGTCAGTTGATGAAACCATTTAGATTATTACAGCTTTTAACCAAGTAAACTCTGTGAAAGTCGCTGCTCTCCTGTAAAACGCACAGTGAAATGTTACAGACTGCAGTTCTCCTCGGCTTTATGGAGCGCTTTAGCATCTTTCAGCTCATTGTTTTCGTTTCACTCTAACCTCTATCATCAGCGTTGTTTTCGGCTGCTAGAAACCCACTGTAAACTACCAACCCAGTAGGGAACGGCAGACAGACAAAGTTAGCGATTAGCTGGTGAACTTGGTTGAGCACTTTACTGCGAAGGAACCAGATATTTCCCTCAGGAGTTGGTGGAGACCAAAACAGCAAATATCAAACTTGCAGTTGCCGGGTGGTCAGACACACAACTCCAAATTAATACACATGTTGCTGGAGTGCATTAGAGTTTGGTTTTTCTTATGTACGGTATAAACCATTCTGGTTGAATACATTTTCATACATATCACACAAATGACTGAAAATCTTTTTAATGCAGATCAGTAAAAAGTTAGTTTTTCGATACAGTTTTCCTATTTCCATTAATACTTGGCCAAACAAAGTCACACCGAGATATATCCAGCAGCTTGAAGTTTATGTTAGAAAATGTGTCAGCAATATAAAACAAAGACATTTAATGTCAGATTTTGATGTTGGGACCTTCAAATTAAAAACTGAAGGCTTCTTTCCAAACCCACCAATTTGCAATTATACGGTGACAAATCCATCACAAAAGAGGCACATGGACCAATCTGCACAACAACAGAAGCATAAAATATACCAAGATGCAATGCAGCCACAAGACAGTTGGAATTCTGAGTGAGGAGGCGTGACTTCATAATGATGCTCTACTGATGTGCCGCTGTCATAATTTTCTCCTCCTACTCCTAAAACTGCTGTTAAAAGGCATTATGGGAAATGTAGGAACACTGTAAAGAAAGTGGAAGTAGACGATGCATGTTGAGGACAATAAAATTACGCTTTCAGAAACATGATGGATGTTTTCTTTCAAATGGTTTCAAAGTAGGCTCCTTTCCTGTTTGCAGCAAAACATTGAACAGTTTTTTCTTTCCATTATTTCATGAGTTAAATGAATTATATGAAGAAAACAGTCCTACTTTTTACCTAACAATAAAAATCCTCTCACATCACTGGACTAATTTGCATCAATCCTGCGAGTCCTCGTTATGAAGCCGCTTAGGAATCCCAGACTTAAAGCAACATCTGGCTGGTTTTAAGAGTCATGGACAGTTTGCCGCAGGTGGTAGTAGGCGGGGGGTTCATATGGGTTATATGGACCATGGAAGTTTAAAAGGGTCAATACATGCGCATACAACACAACCCTGGCTCATGTGGAGAGCTGGAGAAAGGGGAAATGTTCCCTTAAATAAAAGATCTTTAGAAGAATACTATGCAAACATATTATCACACGTTTACCATAAAAGAGGAAGTTCAACGATGTGATAAGGTACGTACAGCCAGTTTCAAGTAACAGTATAAGTGAACAGATTTCTTTCTCTTTTCTGCTTAAAAATGTGGCTTTGTGGGTCATAGTTTGGTGAGTAAAATAGCCACAAATGCAACAGTTGGATTGAAAGGGAAAAGTCCTGTCTGAGGCCTGGATGGTGGAAATGATTACGTTCCGCTCGCTATCGTGGAAAGTAATGCTCGGCAGCAATTTGTCCACCTGCACCTCTGAACAGCGAGCTTGGTAACAATTACTGGTCCAGGAAAGAAAACATTACAGAGTCATTACAATAATGATAGTAATTCAGTCCAGGATAGACGTAGCCTCTGCAGGCCTTCTCTCCTCCTTCTCTTTCTGTCCCTCTTTCCTTTTCCCACTTATTCTTTGACTATCAGTCTTTTATTTGTATAGATTTCTTCTTTTGCCCAATTTCACTTTGAGTGTCTCTTTTATACTCTGCAATCATACACACATATTGGGTGACTCTTTTCATTAATGCTTTGCTATGATTGGAGTTTATAGCCCCATAAATCACATATATTGCTCTGGAGATACACTTCTGGACAGGATCGTATCGTAGGAATATTATAGGGCTTTGACAGCAACTTTAAATGAAGCTATACCCTCAAAACATCTGCCTATTTTCAGCTCGCATCTTGAGCTAGGGAGGGGGCACCATAGACAACAAGGGAATGAGGCCAGTTTGAGCCCCCGCCTGCCAGGCAGCACTTTTAACAGCACTAATTTATGTTTCAGAAACTGAACTGATGGTGCCATGACGGTGCCATGTTGGTGCCAAGACGTTATCCAAGAAGCTGAAAGAGTCGCCACACAGCGGTTGCTGCCATCCAGTCTGGAAAACATTTGAAAATCTTTGTTTTGAAAAGAGTGCAAAGATGCCCGTCCTCGCGCTGGGTGAAAGATGGCTCCGTTTTCCATCTGGAGCTCGCTGAGTCAGTGTGGGAGGACTTTTCAGCATAACAGAGCACATGATAAAATAGCTTATGAAAAAAGACAAACGGCTGCAGTCACTCTTCTGGGTGGGCCTGCAAGCACATGACGTATTAAGTCTGTGAGAGATTATTTTTGTATTTCTCAGCAGTTTTGTAGTAAAGTCAGACTGATATATGGGGCCATTAAATATCAGTCATGATATTCTGCTTTGATATGAAGTTTCTCTCTGTCTGAATTGCTTATTATTTCCTCCAGTTGTTTAAACCATTTTCAATCAAGTGAACTAAAAAAGTGTAATGATTCCCAGAGTTCGACAACTGAAAGGGTGTGTAGAACGATTTATTTTAGGCTTCAAATGATATTCTTTATGGTGTTTTGTAGATAAATGTGTAGATAAGGTGTGATGAGACAAAGCAAATTTCTACTTTGCGTCATTTGCTAACTATCGTTGCTGAAGAGCTAACTGCTAACAAGCTAGCTGGCTGGCATGATGCAAGTGCTTGTCAGACACAGTAGTTTTCTAAGCTTGGTTGCTAACGGTATGATATGTGCACACAGTTTATTCAAAAGATGTATTTGTACCATCGACTTCTGTCTAACCAAAGTTAGATATAGTTAGATATTGATGTGAAATACTTTCTTCGCCCCCATAAGCAAAGCCACGGATCATAGTGTTTTGGTTGAAATGTATATATTTCTCCATTTGAAATGGTCACCTTTGAGAAAGACCTTCTGATGTGTTTCCTGTTAATCTGAAAATGGCTGGGAAATGATTCAAAGTCAGATTTAACAATATATATCACTGCTGAATATCTTCTATCATGCATTTACAATAGTAGAGAAAATAATCCTACAAGATGAGGCCTTTAATCAAGAGATTTAGTGTCCAATGATAGTCTATGGTGTTACAGAGGCTTAACCACTCTGACAAGAATAAAACTCTGACATTTAAAACTCCTGTAACAAAATATCAGATATCAGCTGCTTCATACCCAAAATATCAGTACAGCTTTTAAAAGCCCTTTTCAGGCAAACACTTTTATGGCTGCGGAGTTTCAAAGAGAATCAGCCAAAGACAAATTATCCATCAACACTCCTTGCAAACTTTGTGGATAGATCTGTGCGTTGATCAGGCTCAGACGGCGCGGGTCTGAGGGGAAAGTGGGAAATCCCCTCTTCGCTGAGCTGCTCCTATGCTGTCGACTGATGTCGTAATTTCTCACTGAAACCTTAACCAAACAATAAATATTCGACAGCTCAGTTGTTCTAAAAAGCAGCGCTGTTTGCACAACACTGCCTGCCAGAACACGCTTGCAGGGTTCATTGTGTGTGAAGGTATTGGGTGTTGGAAATGTAACTCGCAAAGGTGCAAAATGTGACTTTCTACTGGCTAATAAACATGCATCTTGTGTGTTTATTAGCCAGTAGAAAGTCACATTTAACTTTTAACTTTTCTACATGGCCATTTTCATGTTGGTCTCCATACTTTGTTGAAGCATATGCCATCAAGCCAAAATTGAATTAATCACATGTGGAGGGACTGGCCATATTGTACTCATTAATGACTGGCACACATGAAGAAAGTGTGAGTTAATTGCTGTGACATTCCAGCCAACATATAAACTGCGGCGGTCCAAACGTTCCTTCACAGAGAAGTTATTGAAAATCCAATTGAGATGTAGGCCAGTAATCAGTACATGATGAAACTTTTGTTTGGAAGTGTTACTTCCCTTAGTGAAGCTCAATGTAGCACAGCAGGTTTCACAAATACCATTTGGCGGCTCTGGGTCTCAGTAAACAGTGGAGAGGTTAACTTATGAAAACACTCACACCCTGTTATCAGATTAGGTCTCTACAAAGGGGAAAGATATTTCTTCTTTTTAAAGATAGAGGCTCGCTGCATCATGTTAGTCTTTCTTTTCTCCACCCCCACCCCGACCTCCCAGTTCTCATTCCTTCCTTTGCTTTCATTTGTTCGAGCTGTCGACAGCGGGCTTGGTCTGAAATTAAAAACCTTTAGAGTTTGTTTGCTCGTTGTCAGCACAAGGCTTTCCCCATCATTCCCAGGGACAGCATCCAGCTCACCCGTTTTGAAACTGCCTTTGGTAGGGTGGGTAGGTTGTGGGCAGGGGGTTTGATCTCCAGAAATAATTAAAAAAATGTATCAAAATCCTAAGGCTACATTTTCACTCAGTGATAACATTTTAATTATAAAAAACCTGACAATGTACTTCAATTTTTGACGTCAAAAGGGGTCACATTTTGTGTGTGTCTCTTGGCCCATGTTCAGGGGTCAAGCACACACTCAGTGCCAGTGTGTTTGACCCAGGAGTGTCTGAAGTGTTGACTCTCCAAGAGGTAAAAGGTCATGTGGAGACAATCAGGTGAAGACTGAGCTTTATTTAGACTGGTTTTAAATGGTGCCTGGCAGCTGTGAAATGTACATTTTTAAACATTACACAATTTATTCCTTTTTATAATTTTCATGTATGTGTGTCTAACTAATATACTGTATTCTAGTGTTGCAAATGTTGTGAGTGAAATTTACACTCAGTTTCTTTATTTGCTATCACCGTTTGCATTTGCACTTTCCCCCCACAGGGATCAATACAGTTGTGTGCAATCTGTTAAATCCAACTTTCAGCAGCTGCTGCCAGAAGCATGTAATCAGTAAAAGCTACGTTTTAGGGGAAGAGGGAAAAAAGTAAGACTAGATATATTTAAAAAAATAAATAACACATTGTTGTTCTTAAAAGTGAAAAGTTCAATGCAAAAGCAACAAAACGCACCCTCGCTTAGTTTGATACACTCAGGGGTTTAGCTTCTATATGACTAGTAGCTAATGTTAGCAAAGTTAAGGTAAATAATTCTGTCTGACACAGTGAGCCACTTTGGTGGTCTTCTCTACTTGTGCTTTTTTTTTTGACACAATGTTGGATTTATCATTATCTCATGATTATCAACTGGTAACATACACTCATGGATGTATTTTAAGAACTGGATACCGGACCCAAAGATGGCACCTATTTAGTCCAATGAGAATTGCTTGCCTGCCGCATATACCAGAAAATAGGTCCTGGGTTTACTTCTGGAGTATGCAGCCCACTGAATATGAATATGCACAGTAGTGTTTTCCCCCACTGGCCCTGGCCATGAATTACCGCTCGGCCCGTAGACTTTACATTGTGATCATGTAAATCATCAGGGGTTGACCCAGTTATTCAGCTTTTTTTTAGAGCTATCTGGCTGTATTAAAACAGCTATCTGGTAAAGCCATTGGTTTCCCTTAGCCAGTAAGAGAAGAGAGAGAGACCATGACAACCAATAAGTGAACAGCACTGTGAGGCTTGGCATTTCAGAAAAATTGATGGAGCAAGATGTAGACTTAAGCACTTGAACATGTGTGAAATGAGGTGTTGACAAATACTTGATCACTATCGCAGCAAAAATATATCAACGTTTGTGGATCTTCATTTCTGATTATCTTTTGCCCCTTGAAGTTGTTACTGTAATTAACGCTTACCTATCTGTTCCCATGTAATATGTTTTCATAATTCATCTATCTGTCTTTATTCATATCCTCTCTGACAGGGCTTTCCAGACACTGTCAAGAGGACCAAACAGGCTCAAACAAATTGAAAGGATAATTGCAGGCTACCAGCAACAACAGCCACCAGCCACCATGTCACAGCTCTTTTTGCCGTCTAGGAATGCAACGAGGCTGCAACGTCAAATAGTGTTGACAGGATGAGCGATAAACCACCTGGAGTTTAAACTAAACTTGCAAGGTAGCCTTTCCTCATTTTTTCTCCTCCTGTGGCTCGTAAAAGAATCCCCAGGGGTCAGCGCTCCGCCAGCCTGGACTCATCCAGGCCGAGTGTTTGACTTGTGCTAAACACAGACAACAATTACCTAACAATTTGTTTGGGATTATTTCTGTGGTGTTTGACACTGAAACTATTGCCATTGCCATTTTTTCCTTTCATCTAGATCTGGGTATATTCCCGATCTGAAATACATGTATATACATGCATTCAGGAAAAACATATTTCTTGGTTTGGTATTTAGAATGTGTTGCACTGCTAACAGTTCTCCGTTAGTATGCATTCCTGAAAATAAGTATATGACTAAAACTATGAATGTAAAACAAAGAATTGCTAAGTGTCCCAGGTGCAGGGAAACAACTTGGCCTCTAGCGGTTTGTTTTCAACATCTGTGGTCATAAATCTCTACTCTCATCACTACAAGCCCTCACACCTAACTCCTACCCTGCAGAATGCAGATGTATCAGTATTAACTAACTATGGGTCAAAAGACTATGTGTAATATCAAATAGTGTTGATTACAGTGATGAACCCACAGAGAATTATCACCCGGTTTTACAGCCACTTTACTCTCACTGCTCGAATTAGTGTTGTTCTCAGCTATTCCCTGCACTGATAAACCCACTGTACACTACCTGTCCGGCACCAAACAGCAGACAGACAACGACTAGCCTGTTAACAAAGTGGCACATTTAGCAACTAAAGAGCTTCATTTTTCCCACAGGAGATGGAGACTCCAGAGCTACAAAGAGAGTGAATATTGAACCTGCAATTATCTAGTGGACAGAAACACGACTCCAAAGAAATAAGCTTATGTATTTGGTAAATCAACTTCAAAAGTGATGTCAGTGTTGTGTTCACAGCTTGTTTCTGTTTCCCCCATGGGACCAAAAAGTCTGTTATTGCAGGTTTAAGATGAGGCAGGAGACGATTAGCTTAGCTTAGCATAAAGACTGAAAACAGCTAGCGTGGCTCAGTGCAAATTTGAAAAAAATCACAAATTAACATGTTATTTCTTGTTTGCTTAATTTGCACACAAACAGACACGACTTGTGTTAATTAGTGAGCTTTAGAGGGGCTTTTCTTTTACTTTGGACAAAGCCAAGCTAGCTGGCTTAGCCAGGCTAGCATGTCATGGCCAGGCTAGCATGTCATGGCTGCAGCTTTATACCTAATGACAGATACAAGAGTGGTTTGATCTTCCCATCTTTCTCTCGGAAAGAAAGCAAATAAGCGTTTCACAAATTGTCAAACTCGTTTCAAGAGCTGGGCTATTCAAACTCTAGACATAAAAAATGAAGTTATCAGCCTTGTGAAAGGCCAAACTGCCAGGCCCTTTTTGTAACTTTGGGATTTCTTCATTTCCATTGTTCCATCACACTTTGTCATTCATCCCTCAAATCAACGTCTACAGGCTGATAAAACCTGCAGAAAAAGAAAAATTGGACTTCAACTGTCCAAATCAAGCTATGCCTAATTGGCTTTCGCCCCTTTCAGTATCACTTTTTAAAGTAGCATGATGGTGGTGAATATTTGAGCTTTGAAAGTGCCTTGAGACAGCATTTTTCTCCATGCCTAAGAGACTGTGATTCACAGCCTGGTCTCCGTCTCAGCCATTATGGTTGTGTCTTTTACAGGCGCGGGGGTGTCGGTTACTGCTGTCCACAGACACCCAGGCAGTGTGACTGATTTAGCTCTTTAGATTTGTGTGGAATTAGTCACAGTGAAGGGCTGGCTGGGACAGCGGGGAGTTTAAGACATTGTTGGGAAAGAGAAAGCCTGGAGTGGGCGGGCTTTTTTTCTTTCTGGTTTTACGACCCCTCAGGTTTCCACCTGTGCTGACATGGCTGAGACTTTACAATAGTCCTGAAAGAGTTACAAGCAGCCGGGTAGAAATTCCAGGGTTTTTTTTCTTTCTCTTTTACCCCTTTTCTTTTTTTTCTCTTTTACTGGAAGGATGGGGTGGGGGCTGCAGTTATTGTGGAACATTTGTCAGGCAGCCAGTTGCAGGGCCAACCGGTGATTTATGGCAACATCTGCAAGATGCAAAGCCCTTGTATATGCTTTTAATCATACAAAGAACCCTGGCTGGATTGAAGATTGAAAAGAGATGGTCTGATGGGGTCTGATGGGGTTTTATGGAGTCCGTGCTGGGATTCACACTGATGGCAACTCGTGTGAACATATTATATGACCGTGGGATTTCTGCAGCTCAGTGTTTCCAAGCTGAAGTTGGCTTTAGCTGATGTTTGCACCAAGCAAATGCTGTTCCTGTGATTCGATATGATATGGTCAAAAGATTCCTCACCATGCTTGAAGATTATCTGCGAAAGATCGAAATAATTTGTCACATAAGACGTAAAAAACGCAAACTGTCTCCCAGGAAGAGCGAAAACCTTCCGTGAAAGCAACACAACACAAATCTTGTTGGATTTGCCTGTCAACAGTTGGGAAGTCGGACCAAAAGTGAGTGTGACCTCACATACCAAAAGCTGGGGTCGCCTCATTTTTTATATCTGTATGTTAGTACTGACAAAGCATATCTAATGTTAAAACGAGCTCAGTGGTTGTAAAAGTCACACACCAATCCTCCTGAAGATTTCCTGAGCTTCATAACAGAGAAATCATTCTGCGAGCCGCCTTTAGCTATTTAATATAATAAACATCTGTATGCATGTCACAACATCTGGCAAAAATTAAGGTAAATTAGCTACAAAATTCCGAGTGTCTGGCAATGAGATAAGACCATGGCATGCTAATTCATTTTCTTGGCTCAGTCTCTGGGGTGTGGAAAGCAGAGACAGCCTGAGAAGCTGACCCTGGATCAGTGTCTGACTGCTAACATGAACACTCCAAGGTCAGAAAATGGAGATCCAACACTGATCTGAGGCCAGGGGGTAGTGGAATCCATTAGCCGTCTGCCAGTCACTGGTGGTCTGGAGGAATCGTCAACTTCCTGTCTCATTTCTCTGGACACAGAATCAAAGAGGGGAAATTATTCTGCAATCTGGCCGGTGTTTTCTCCCACCCCCCCCGGCTGGAAATTTGAAGGTTGTCACTGGCTGTACACTCTGCAAGAGTCTCTATGCCTCAGTCGCTTGTTAGGCCACAAATTGTTTTTTGGTTACAGCAATTTCAGAGACTTTCCTTAAAGAGTAAATAAACCATTCTGAGGTGAATTACATCCACCCGCTTTATTGTAACATGCATAGTTTAGTGAAGTGTAAAACCTTGCCTACAAGGAGAGGATCGTGTATTGTTGAGAAGAGGGTTTGAATTCACCAGACCAGCTGCCAAACTCTGAAAGGGGAAGAAACTTTCTTCCCACAGTTGCCACTGAGTGACCTTGAGCAAGGCAGATCCGATCCTTATATGGTTAACAATCACCAATCTGAGTTTTTTAAAACCCACCGGGAGTAATTTTGTAATAAAAGATAATTATCTGTTCGACCTGCATGGCCTACTTCTATTTTGTAGTCAGAGATTTCCTTCATGACGTTTAGATGTCTTCTACTGTCTGGGTGTAGAAATTGGTCTCACTGGTCTTTGGTCTTTGATGCACACTAATATTCCAACCTCATCTTGTTTTTTAAAATACTTAAAGCTGCTGTACTTTTATATAAAAAATATATCCAATGACTAGGTGAAATTGAAAAAGTGACACTTGTATCGATGAACCAACAGAGAATTATCACCAGACTCTGCAGTTCATCTCAGTTCTGTGGAGCGTTCTAGTGTCTTTCAGCTTATTCTTTTCAGTGTTACTGTTTTAAAAATAAACAATAAACTCACCCGAAGACTTGCTGAGGTGGCCAATCAAATACATGCATTCAAACATTCCTGGTAGATTACTTTATAAAATGAGTATTTCTGTTTACATCGCAATTGCCGCAAAGAAAAATAAAATTATTGTCGCCAACTTTCCAGAGTTGTATCCTAGTTGTAAATCCTATTTCAGAATATTATAAACTGTTACTATACAGGTTAAAACTCACAGATCTGTTAGTCAAAATACATAACCAAAAGGCGTTTCAAGTATTTTAGGTTGGTTTTTTACTTAAATTCCCCCTCTGCTAAAGTAGAAACTGCGATCAGAACTACTAAAAGTTGCCCTTTCTGTTCTGGTCTGACATCTGTTTATATACATCTTAGATGCATCGCCAGCTCATCATACATCATTTTGCCCACACAAAGGTTTGAAAATGTACTCCCAAACAATACAACGTGTCAGTCCTATAAATATCACCACATTGTCTTCAACAAGAAGTGCAATCAGAGTCCACTAAGTTTTTCATTAATCACTCCCAGGCCTCACTTATCCATCCTGGAGGATCATGTTTGTTAGAAATGGTTTCTGCTCTAACCTGGCACGACTCTGTACTCAGATAAGGTTATTAGTCAGAAGTGGACTGGTCATTGAATGTTGCCTCAGCAGCAGCAACAGCAGCTGTTTCCCAGGTGTTTGGATGTGTGTGGCTCCACCATATTGTCCTAATCGCACCCTCCTCAAAGAACTGGCAAGACTTCCAACAAACCGCCTCATTCCTGTACAGTGGGGTAAAGGCCTCGAAACCAGTGCAGCGTAGCCAGCAGCCAGGTGTACTTAAACATTAGTCAGCCAGAAGGACGGGAGAGAAATAGCACCTCCTGTGAAAGCAAATCTCATCATCAGCATTTCCATACACAAACTGAGTGAGAGTGGGAATCCAAACACAGACCTTAAGGTTGCATATGATTATAACAAAAAGAAGTCCATTTTACTACTTTTCACTCCAGTACTTCTGACTGCCCTTGAATAGGGGGATCTGACTAAATCCCCTCCAAACTGCTGGCACCACCATCGTGAAATCTGCCATTTGTCATAACTCCATGGTGGCAGACAGGGCGCCACAAGACGCTCTCCAAGTGCAAGTTTCAACAGCTAGCCCGCTACACTAGCACACCTTTTTCCCTCATGTTGAAGAGGAGAGGCCTGAAACAACAAACCGCCAGGCGAGAAGGAGCGGGCAGATGAGGGTGAGAGGGAGGCAGAGGGGATGAGTCATCCAGCAAACAGAGGGAGTCTAGTTGGGGATAAGCTATATTGTTCTAACAGTAATTTGTGGGTTAAACATAAATTACATCGAATTATTTTAATTAGTACTTAATTACGAGCATCATTATTAATGTAATCATTATTAACGATAATTGTTGCAGCAGTAATATTGGTAATTGGGGTAAATCCTAGGTGGCTGCAGGTGTAATTGTAGTTGTATTAGCTGAGATAAGAGCAGGAGTACAAGTATTAGTACTAGTGTTGTTGGTTGCGATGGAAAGTAATAGTTTACGTTCTGCAAGAGTTACTAGCTGCTGTAATCACTGGCCCTGATACTGGCGCTAACAAGGCTCCAATGAAAGACAAAGGGATCAAAATCTACAGGCAAAAATTCATTATGATTTACTGAAGCTATTGTGAGCTTCAGATGTCTGAGTTTGATAAATCAAAAATGTGCCTTTTTGGAAGAAAATTAACTGTTAACCTAACAGTATAGTAACCTATACTAATTAGTTTGTTAGTCTTTATTATCCCCGGGGGGGAAATATAATACTATTGCCCCCTCACCCAGTATTACGGCTACTACTGCTATCAATACTTCTATTACTACTAGTCTTCCTTCTACTACCAATATCCTATAATCTCCTATTAATACTTCTGGTAGCAGAAGAGTCCTACTTGTTGTTATCTACTGAAGTTATGAATCGTAATAACAGTGGCAGCTGTAGATTAATAGTTATAGTATTAGTAACGTTAGTACTGGTAGAACTAGTTGATGCAGTGGTATTGTGTGTGAGCAGTATTGATACCTTGTGTATTAATTGTTTTTGTGCAAAATGACTTGCTAACTCAATGAGTAGTAGTAAAGCTAACCGCTAAAAGATGAGTAGTACCAGTTTTAGTAACAGTGGTTCCATTATTAACTGGGCCATATAGGTGATACCATTGTCAGGATATTATTATGGATTATTTGTGGTATTTATTTGAATCACAATATAGTAAATATATGCTAAATAACCTGAGATCAAAGTGTTCAGCTTGCTTTCGTCATTCATTTGGACAACAGTAAATGTGTTGAAAAATTTGAAAAGATCATATCATTACTATAATTACACTGAAAGTCGATAAACTATTACATGTAATCATTGCCCAGCCCTACATGGAACCAGATTGTGATGCCAAACAGTGAAACATCCTCTCTGCCTCTGTCTTGGTGGGGGGGCTGACTGATGACAGACCTGAAACATCCATGGCGGTCTGTGGTTCTGCTCTAAAAGGCCAGCGTTCAACCTCCACCACCAGCACCACGTCCTGTAAATCTACAATACACCGCCTGCGAGATAAAGACACTAACATCACTGAAGACTCGTAGCACTTAAGTGAATGTAGCAGCACATTAAGGTGTTTTTTATTGTTTACATATGTGCAAAACACATCATTCAAAGCTGGAATAACTAAAAAGGCAGGGATGCAAAATACTATACACAAAAGGTAAGCAAAAATAATGGAATCTGTTTATATACAATTTACAAAATATAATAAACTTTATATAAAAAATGTATATAATCATCTATATTATTTAACTGAAGCTGTGTCCTTAAAGAACCACTGTTCATATGCTCCTTGTTACTTTTCTCTAGGAACATCAAATTGTCCTTTACATTCACTCGTTGCACATTTGAGGAGTCCTTTTTTGAAAAAGTGTCCATTCAGTGAGGTAGAAATGTTACGTTTTTGGTCGTCCTCTTCATGAAAAACAAGACGCTCGCAGCTAAGTGCTTGTTCTGCACTGTGGGAAGATATCAGTCCTGCTGCTGTCAAACGGCTGTTCATAAACACTGCTGCTCTGCTCCGACACCGAGTCCTTGGTGAGGCTGTTCTCCTGGTCTGAATCGGCATCTGCAGCGGTGTAAGGATTCTCATGCAGGGTCATTCCATTATGCGTCACTGCCGGGGGGCCGACGCCTGTGTACAGGTCCTTATGAGGCCTCCAAGGAGCTTTCCCAAATGTTCCTGAAATAGAAAGACGCGAGAAGAAGTCAGACCGACGTACAGGCAAAATCAGTGCAAGCAGCTGTTTAACTTGAGACCTACCCATGAAGGAATTGCAGGGGGAGAGACACTCGTGAGGTCTCCCGTAGTCGTCTCCCTCCTCTACGGATGTTCTGCGGTCACTCTGCTGGTGGGAGGGGCCGTGGTGGAGACTGGCGTTGGGGAGCTGCATCAGGACAGTGGAGGAGCAGAGGTCAAAATGCTCGGACAGGAAGAAGTCCCTCCTTTTAGAGGGATTGGTCAGGCTGCCGCTGTAGGAGTCAATGCAGACGGGCCTTTGGTCGATGGAACAGCCTGTAAGGAAAAAATGAAAATGATTAGTTCCTTTAGAAAGTGAAGAGATAATGAATGTACTTCACAAATACCTGGACAATGTTCTGATGTAGGACAATGATCAAGAGAACATTTTCCATTTGATGGAAACTTTGTACAGACCTGTGAAGACGTCCGATGGATCAGTGGAGTACATGTTGTCTCGGCGAAGCAGTGAGCTGACTGGTCCTTGATAATGGCAGAGCAGAGGATCAATGGCTGCCTCCATGTCCGCTTCACTTCCTGTATCCAGCTGACAAAGACCTGTGGGGGTAAAGGGACAGCATTGTTTAAGAAAAAGGTGATGCTGCAGATGGATTCAATTTCAGGACAACATAGAAAGGGCTGGTGTTTTACCGTTCATGTCTTTAGGCTGCATGTAGAAGCCAGTAATGGACGAAGCCATGTACTGATGGCTGCTGCCGCTCTCTGATGGGATGTAGCTGTCCTGTCGGTCAGCGAGCGTGCCCTGAGAGGACAGGTAGCTGGGGATGTCTGCAGGCAGGTTGGTCTCATCTGGAGCACAAGGACATCAAGTTATATCAGGTTACTTCACTGCTTATAGTCAACAGATTGCCATTCAATGTGGACAGATTTATCCAAGTAATTAGAGGATCAGCGACTTGTATGGTTCAGGAAATTCTTTGTTGACCTCGACCAAATAAAAGGTAAATCCATCGGGAACCAACCTGTGTTGGTGACGCTGCAGTCCTCGTTGCGTCGCCGGGTGTGGTAGATGATGACCACCCAAACCAGTGATGTGCCCACCACGCAGCACACCACGGCTATGATGACGATCCCCACTGTGGTCCACCCATCATCGTCCGAATCTGCCCCGCCCGCAATGCTGACTCCCACGGCGCCCTGCACTCCGGAGTCACAGTTGGGATTTGGAATGACTGCCAGCCGAACGTTGCCCCTCTCGGTGCCCAGCGCGTTGGACATCTCGCAAGTGTACTTGCCCACGTCCGCCTCTGCAGCGTCAACGATGATGAGGAGCTGGTTGGCAGCTGCAAAGAAGTGGCGCTCAGTCACTACCAGCGGGCTGTCGTCTTTGGTCCAGTTTAGCCTGGGGGGAGGGCTGCCGCCGGCTATGCACTGCAGGACGGCAGTTTCACCTTTGGCCACAGTGCGATCCATGAGGGGCCGCAAGAATGACGGCGTTTCTGTCAGAGGGACCGTAGCAGTAGAATAGGTTAGTGTGACAAGCAACCAACAATATTACAGTGATTTATCAATGTATGTTTATCTATCCCTCATACGATCCTTTGAACCTAAAATGGAAGCTCTAAACATCGAGAGTTCCTTGTGACTTTCTGCTCCGACAGGGCTGTTTCTCACCTAGAACAGTTAGCGTAGCATTTGCAGAAATGGCTCCAGCTGTGTTCTGAGCCATGCAGCTATAAACGCCGATGTCCTCAGTCTTGACGTCCACTATGAAAAACACATCGTCCTCCGGCATGACGTGCATACGGCGTTCGCGGGCGGCAGGGAAGTCTGTGCCTCCGTCTTTCTGCCAGGCGATCTGAGGGGAAGGGTGACCCACGGCGGCACATTCCAGCCGCGCTGTTGCTCCAGCACGAATACTAAGGTCCATGGGCATCTTAGTGAAGGAAGGGAGCACTGTAAATGAGGAAAAAGATCTTAAATTTGGATCATTTAAAGCCTTATATTGATGATGTGGATAGAGACACATGCCAAAGAGTTGGTTTCTCCCATCCCAAACTTACTGTTGACAGTAAGTCTGGCCTTGGTGGAGTAGGACGACCCAAAGTGGTTGGAGATGACGCACTGGTACTTTCCCTCGCTGGAGAACTCCACATTACGTAGCTGCAGGGTGGTTGTATACTCCGTCACCTCTGTCTCGCCTCCTGCGCCTCCCTGCACGCGCAAGTGGGCCTGGTTGTGGATCTCCTCCTCGTTCAGGACCTCGTTGTCTTTCTTCCAGGCGAAGGTCATGGGCGAGTCGCTGGAGCTGGCTGCCGAGCAGACGAACGACACATTGGTGCCCTTGATGGCTAACTGGGTCTCCGGCTGCACAGTGATTTGAGGATTTGGGAAGTCAGCTGGGGGGAAAAAAACACAAGGAGAATTCAAAATTGCTGTATACAAATGTCTGTGTTTGGGTCTGGAAGTGGCTTTTTAGCGATGTTTGGTAAATTTTGGGGCATTTTGTTGTCAGATGAGGCTTTGAAAGGGGAAAAAACTAAACAGAAATATTTCCTCAGTAGTTCTCTGACGGTAACTAGGAAGGCTGAAAACTTAACTTAGTAAATTTCCACAACATGTGACTCATTAGCTTGTCCAGCAGTCGGGGAGGAAAACTCTGAACAATGTGGGTCAGTTCGTAAATGGAAAACCTGCCATGGATAAATGGCTGTTTTTAAGGCATTAAGGCAGTATGTGTGTGTAAAGGTGTTACACCAAGTCAGTGCATCACTCACCACACACAAACTCTTCGCGGCCGACGGCGAACACGCTCCTGCCCTTCAGCATCTGCGGGTGGGCGCAGCTGGCGTTGATGCAGGGCAGGAAGGTTTGTTCTGCCACCCAGACGGGAAGCCACTTCAGCTGGCAGTCGCACAGCAGACTGGAGGTGTTCAGACGCCTGCCAGAGGAGAAGATACCAGAGAAGGTTCAGTCACGATGCAGTAATATCACTTTAAATGGTTGGTTTTCTGTGATTTTGGTCTAGCATAGTTCGTGAAACATTATTCCCATGTGAACAATGTTTGAAGCATAATACAATACACATGACAGTGTAATTTGAATGTTTGCTTACTGATGGGAGTACTTAAGAGACTACTTTTTAAACTGTGTGGGAAATGTGTCCAAGATACAATCCAATAAGTCACAATAAAAATAAAAATAAATTCCCTTGCATAGCTTTTTACTGGAAACCATCCTTTAATGGAAGGAGACAAAGGAAACTGTGAACCCGTTATTAACACTGTTTGGTGCCGACTTTCCCAGCAGTGGCCATAATGAGTTTCACCTGGTGTTCTGTCCCACATCAACAATGAAACTCTAACTAAAGCTGTCCTCAAACGTGATCAAACTCACAGCTCCTGCAGGTTCTTCATCTCAGAGAAGGCATTCGCTTGGACGGACATGATAGCATTATTACTCAAATCTCTGTGGAGGAAAGAGAAAAGAAATTAGGACTGGTAAGATCCTCACAGAAAGATGGCAGCTTTTTCTGCCAACATTAGCCGTATAGAGTGAAGGCTGCAAAAACTTCAATCGAGAGAAGAAAAAGGTCTGGGCTCCAGAACAATAAAACTCTGGGCAGCAGTTTGCTGTGTTAATCAAGAGAGGCCCGACTCTGGGCTGCTTTGAGCTCTGGCAACGGCTGGGAAAAAACTCTAATTAGAATCAAATGCAGCTGTTGTACACTCATACACACACATTCAGACACACAGAGTTCCCTCCACTTGCCTCGGTGATCGATATAGTCTGGCACACATGTAAAGATACTCATGGCAGAGTTTTTTCTTGGTTCCACATCAAAGCGGAGGAATGGGATAAGACAGTTTGGGTGTACAGCTCTAACAAACACCCTCTGTGTCTCAGTGTGATTCACCCTGCTTAGTTTACAGCTCGGACTTTTGGAAACAATCAGTGAAACACGAGGCGACTCACAGGTGCTGCAGCGCGTCCAGGCCGGAGAAAGACTTCGTGGTCAACGAGCGGATCCGGTTCCCCTGCAGAAATCTGGGAAAACGGCAAAAGTTTGATCAATTTCAAACCTTACTTTTTTTCCCTTCGTGTTCCGTAAAGTCACACAGTCCAGGGTGAATCGTCACGTTACTTTGGTCATGAACTCACAGTTTTTTCAGTTTGTCCAAAGCAGAGAAAGGCCCATTCATGTCTTCAATGGTCCAGGAGATTTCATTATTTTGGAGATCCCTTTCCGAAGAAACAAAGACAGACCACATTGTAAAAAATCCACACCCAGAAAACAACTGCACTTGCGACGTCAATAAAACTTAATGTGGCTTTGCTTTTCGTGTGAGGGGGAAAATGTCTGAGACTTTAAAGTTATATTCAAAGCGGCTCCATGCCTTAGAGGAAGTTCCTTCCTGGCCTTTGTGGCACTTAACAGTCTGCAACGGCTTTTCTGTATTATATAGAAAATTTGTTTTACAAGGGAGAGCTGCAATATTACATGCATTTCATTTGAGGGGATAAATATACTCAGCATAAAATTCAAACATGTATGCGAGTTACCCTCAAAAGGACGTGTTTCCACAGATCCGCCATTAAATACATCATGAATTTGTGATATTTAACACATTCAATAGGCTATTTTGTGAAAAAGGGTTTAGTTTTCTTTTGGTAAACTTCAAGCGACTGACCCCAACAGTGATAGCTATTTTTCTGCTCTTTAGTCAGAACCCAACTTGTCTGTTAGCTGCGCTGCGTTCAAGAGCTAGCTGCACAGGTGTTCATTTCTTCAAAGTTAGCCTTGTTATAATAAATATATATAGTGTATAGTGTTTACTAAGTGGGGATTTACATATTACGTAGTAAAACTAGATTTTATGCAGCGCTGCAAGATAAATGGCTACACCCAGTAACTGCCAGATGTAGCTGTTATGTAGCTAACTGAACCAACTGACATAGCTAACATTAGCTTGCTAATGTATTATCCGTTTAAAGTAAAGTGTAAACAAATATGTTTTGATACGTCAGAAAAGTTCCACCGAAAGAAAAATACACCTAACAACTAAATACACAGCATTAGAGTACGAACATCTCTAAAAGCTAAGAATTTTCCCCAGACAAATTGCCTCCTTTTATCCCTCAGCTGCTCTAATGCTTTCAAACTGTTATTTTCGTCATTGGCATGCCTGGTTATGGCTGACTGAGATTGAGGAAGGGTGTGTGCATGTGTGTATGAGAGGGGGTGGTGGATTTGAAGCCCTGAAGCAATCCATGTCCACCTAGCTGCACACCTGCCCTATGGTGACCTCAGCAGCACAGCTCACATTTGGTTCCAGTTAAAAAACCCCAACCAGGGGAAATGTTACCGAGCCGCTCTGTGGGAAAGGGGGGTGGGGTGGGGGGCGAGGATCTGGTGGAGGAAGGGGGGAGTTGTTGAGGTTGGGGTTGTGCCTCTCGGAGAGTTTTTTTTTTTTTTTTGTGTGGAGAGACCTCAACACAGTAATCTATTTCACATCCCCAGAACAAATCAGGCAGGATATTTCCACTCAGGCAGAGGATTGATGGTGGAGGTGAGTTTAAAGAGGGTGGGAGGGGCAGTGGAGCAGCATATGAGGTACTTCCTGTTTTTAAGCAACTTGTATGTACATTTAATGTTATTGTTAGCTGAAACTCGCAATCAGAAGTACTAATAGGGCTCTATCCCCCCCATTCTTTTTTGCCAGAAGTTAGAAATGAGAAGATCGATACCACTCTCATGTACGTATATCAAGTATGGAGCGAGAGCTGGGCACGGATTAGATTAGTTTAGCACAAAAACTGGACGCAGGGGGAAACAGCTAGGTCCAAAAAACATTTCCAAAAATCCGCCTACCAGCACCTCAGCTCACTAACAACAAGTTATAACTCATTTGTTTAACCCATACAAAAACTGAAGAGTGAAAACAACATATTGTAGTTTTACAGCAAGTTGCTTCCTTGAGTCTCTGCTGGTTGCCTGGTGACGACAATCACAATCACAAATTTTCTGTGAACTAAATTTTGTTTTGTGTTTCGTCCAGCTTTCTTCATTCAATGTCTTCGTTACAGTTAAATGAAGTTATTTTTGCAAAGATACAAATCAGTCTTACTTATAAGATCAAATGTAGATATGAGACTATGAGAGATGGCTTAATCATCTCTACCTTGTTTTAGGAGTGTAATTTTAAATTTCTTTTTGATCAATTCTCCCAAAATAAATTTTTATGGCGTGTCTGATAAATGCTATAGCTGCTACATTATGACACATATTGATTTCGTATTGATTAGACAACTCAGATCAGATTCACACATGAAGAGGACACTTTTGGATGGTGTTTTGTACGTAATTTTTGAATTGAACTCACAGCATCTGCAGGTTGGAGAGGCCACGAAAAGCTCCGTCAGCAATGAAGCTCACACGGTTGTTTCCGATGTGGAGCTCGTCCAGCAGGCTGAGGCCTACGAAGCTGGATTCCTCTAGTCTGGACAGATGGTTGGAGGGGAGGTTGCTGTAGGACGGACAACAAAACCAATATCATGAGACATCACTTTATTTATCTTGAACCTCTTTAAAGGGCCATTCCACTTACACAACACATGGTTTACCATTATGGAACTGTACATTCAAAATTCCTTGTTTCCTTTCTTTAATTTGAGGCTTCTGATGTCCTGTCTTATTTACACATTTAGCTGTCTGTACTACTATGTACAAAATACAACTTTTTACATATTTTCATATTCACGTGGGTCTGGAAATAGAGAACATTTTTAACTTTAAAGACTTAAGTTATCTACAATCAGTTAAAAAAAATTTGCAACAAAGTGGAAATTTTTTTTCTGGGGAGCCAGTTTTTAAGTAAACTCAGATGAGCACAAATCTGAAAACTGGGCACGTTCCCAGCCGACAGGCGGCTTGTTTACTCTCAGGTTCAAGTGATAAGAGCGAGAGAAACTGGGGGGGGGGGGGGGAAGAACAACAACCTATCTGTGAAACAAACGCTCCAGACGCTGCAAACACGGAACTGACCGCTGCTGTAAACAACAACCACAACAAAGGAAATTCAATCTTCCTGCAGGAATGTGTGTTGATTGGTGGGAAATCACTGAAGTTTGTAATGCAGTATTTTACAAAGAAAGAAACTGCAACTAATAATGGAATTGCCAGTCGGAAAAATAAGTGGGACTTCCGGAGGCCGATTTTTTGGCTCAAGTCACAGCAGAACAGAGGGGAGGCAAAGGGGTGTGTAATATGTTGGCAGCGCTTTAATGTTGGCACGGACTGGCAGAGCATAAGAGACGGTGCTTTGTCTGTCTCTCTGTGTGTGTGTGTGTGTGTGTGTGTGTGTTCATGGGGCTTGGCGACGGGAGGAACTGGAGTGTGAGGAAGGGCAGGCGGTAGTGCCAGACAGAACGAGAGGGCGACACAGAGAAGTGTTGGGAGTTCAGAGTGTGAATGGAAAGTGAGGAGGGAATAACGAGAGGGAGAGGAGAGGAGAGGGGGTGGGGGGGTGGGGGGAGAGCGGGTGGACTTACAGCTCGCTGAGTTTCTGGCAAAACTCCCAGGCGTCAGGTCGGATCCTGCTGATGGCGTTGTGGCCGAGGTGGAGCTGCTGCAGAGTCAGGAGGCCATACAGCCAGCCCTTACTCACCTCCGTCAGGTTGTTGTAGTCCAGCTGCCTGCAGGTCCACACACACGCACGCACACAGTGAGACTTTATACTACATTTAAGTCATGTTGGAAGAACAGAACTTGATGCATGTTTCTTGTAAATTCTCTTACAGGACTTCCATGTTGTTGAGGCCCCAGAAAGCTCCATCCATCAGGCGGCTGAGGCCATTTCTCTGCATCTTCAAGGAGCGAAGAGCGTGCAGACCATGGAACGTCAGGCCCTCCACCTTGCGAATCCGGTTCCTGCTCAGCTCCCTGAAACACACACAGAACAAGTAAGCGTCTGAACAAAAGCGAGGACTTGACTTTGAGTGGTTTCACAGTGGTGCTACCAATAATTGGAACATACTGTAAAATGTAACGGTTCCCTAAAAAGCCTCAGCAGCAGCATTTAGACCATGATGGAACTCTCAAAATCACATTGGTCACCAAAGTGATGGTGGGGGACATTAATTGGCCGACATATCAGCAAATTAGATATTCATAATGATGTACTGGCATACAGATATGGTGGTCAGCTATCAGCCAATCAGAGGAGGGCGAGGAAATTCTGCAAAAACTGTAAGTTGTTCAGTATAGATGACATTAACCTTGCAATTTTCTGATATTGGATGTCCTCAACTATACAAGTGGCAAGCCGCCGATCTAGTGTGCAAGCCAGAAAAGTTCTTGGAAAGAGTGATTTTATTTAGAATGTCTGGAAAGTCTTATATGTTATAAGATGCATCATTGGTCATCGCGATTCGATGCCCTGATTGTAATATTTTTCACATAAAGCCAAAAAACTAAAATAAAGCTTACAGATGCTGGAGGTTGGGCAGCTGGAAGATCTTGGCTGGAATGGTAGAGAGGCGGTTGCGGTTGAGCCGAAGAACCAGCAGACTGCTGGACAGGTTGGTGAAGCAGCCCGTCTCCAGTGACGAGATGCGATTGTTGTTGAGGAACCTTAGGAAGAAAGATGGTTTGCTTTAAATGTACAAATGCTATTACAGCAACATCTTAACTCTCCAGAAATAATGCTTTTCACAGCATTTAGTCTGTGAAAACATTACATCAACTGGCACGAACAGAGCTGGTGACACTCACAGGTTCTTGAGAGGCAGAGCGGGGAAGGAGCTGGCCTTTACATCCACAATGTAGTTGTTGCTGAGGTCGAGCGTTTCCAGAGTGAGGAAGGGCCTGAGCTGCTCCACAGAGATCCTGGTGATCCTGTTGTTTGCTCTGAAAATACAGACACCAACGCTCCAATAAATGACAAAAATACTGTACTGTATACTGTATACTGTATTTGACTAGTGGAGCACACCGTTCTCATGTTTCCAGATATACAAACTGTCAAGTCCCTCAATTAGCCCGTGGTATTAAAAAATGACAAACTCTCACGAGCTTGTAAATCTAAAACTTACCACCCAACGTGAAACACTTTTTGCTGGCGTTGCATGCATCTTTCAGTCGGATCAATATTGTTGCTCTTCACACCAGGTCCCAACAACCTTTCGGTTTACTGATTTGTTATTTTGTTTATAAGGTAATTACCAACAAGGTATTTAAAAAAGTAGCCTTCCAATTACTTGGCTGATGAATACCATTCCCTCAGTGAAAGCATGCCTCGGCAGAGGCCAGCAATTTCCTGAGCTGCACGCCTTCTAAATTGCAGTGCATGGACTGCTTAGTTATAAACAGAGAGTGTACAGTGCCCTCTTTGTGTATGAGACTCTGCAATAGAGAGAGTGTGGGGGGGAGGAATTCCCTCCAATGCACCAGACTACAGGCCTCATTTTCAGTATTCATTGCGATGGTTACAGGCCCCTCTCCATCTACACCTTACTGACCAGAGAGCTGTTGGTTTTTCTGCCTAAACTTTCCAGCAGCCCTCGAAAAGCAAACCGAGGACAGTTTCATAATGTAGGTTTAATGTGGGATGTGGTGTCGTTAATATTTAATTGTTGGAATCTGTCCACCAACTGACCCACAGAACAGACTGCTTCACGGGAAGAGACACGTGTGGTCGAGTGATCGATTAGTTGGTCGACAGAAAAAGATTCGTCAGCCACTTTGATAATTTATTTTGTTCATTCATTTTTCAAGCAAGTATTTGCTTTACTCTTACGTGTTGTTGAATTTATCATTTTTTGTTTTAGACTCATGTTTTTGGTCTGTTGATCGTATGAAATAATTTATTTGAAGACATCAACTTGGGTTTTAGAAAATTGTAACAGGCCATTTCTGACAGAAAATAGTGGGCAGATTCATTCATAATGAAAGTAATTAATAGCTGCAACTCTAGCAATGAATGCCATGAGACAAGACAAGAGATTTATACATTTTAGATTAGCTTCCAGGGGTAAACAGTAGAAAAACAAAGAATATTTCCATAGAAACCGGGGTTCTCCGTCTGGAACACCTTTTGGAAATCTACTGATTCAAACATGCAGAAGGGAAGATCAGTCAGCAAAGATCCGAGATGGATGGCAGCCCAGAGAATTTGGTGGAACTTTGTGGAAGTGCTGGAATAAAACCCGCTAGAACATGTTTCTGAGCTTAGTGCTGGAGTCAACCTTGGTGCTGTGGCAGGAAGAGACAGTAGGCTAGGGGGGCGGGTGGGAGCAGAAGCTAAATTACACAAATAAGACATTTTATGATGCATAGAAACTACTGAAAGAATTTAAATCAAATCATTGCTGGATTCAATTGTTATATTGTTACATGGAGTTTGAGTTATGGACACATGGACTCCATGATGGAGAGGAGGTTGTATGTTGTACAGATTGTAAAGCCCCTTGAGGCAAATCTGTGATTTGTGATATTAGGCTACATAAATAAAATGAACTTGACAGCCTAAAACATCACAAATACACGCCAATATCTACAGAAAGGTTTTAGTGTGCAGTACCTACAGGGCTATAGTAAAATACTGATCATTGTCTAGAATAAAAACGGCACAGGCAGCTCTTTTGTCTGGAGATTTGCAGAGGGCTTTCCACGCACCACAGCCCCCAGGTCCCAAACAAAAGCGCTGCACACCACCTGTGTCTCAGTTTTCATGTTCCCCTGACTGGTCGCTGAGAGAAAGAAGGCCGCCTGGTGAGAAAGAACCAGTCTTTCTAGTTTCTCTCAGGGGGGAAAGCAGAGCCACATAGAGGGGCTGGTGCACACTTCCTGTCTGAAGACGAGGAGACAGACCCTGAAGTTTATTCCATAATCCTACCAGCCCTCCTCTTAGATATATTAAACTTATTTTGCAATAACAAATATCTTCTGTTGTGCACTTTTAAACACTAAGTCAACCATAAACTCTGCATGACCAGAGTGCTGTAAAAACGTAGGCCAACACACAGCCAACCCTACTGTTTTCCTTTTCCCCTGAACTGCCGCTCAATGAGCACTCCTCCGTCTTCTACACACACACACACACACACACACACAC
>JAVQJL010052046.1:0-10493 GCA_036024295.1 Nannoperca obscura
TAAGTACATCGCTGCCAATGGCAGAATCGAAAAGAGCATTAAATCTAAGAACAGATTATCTTGTACATTATCAAATACAATACATTCAAACTAAAATACAATTCCACTTTAATATCGTACAATATGCTATACTTTTTTGTTCTCCCAAGCATCCCCTGGTTTTGGGGTACCCCTGGCTTAAGTGCCACAACCCCCACTTTAATTGGAGCACTGGTCAAGTGTTAGCCTGGTTTAAAGACTGCAGAAAGACTTGTTTCCCCAAACCCCCGCCTCAGCCCCCTCCTCCTTCCTCTCCCTCTGGGCCTCCCCTCTCCCTCGCTACTTCTGTTGTATCTGACCCGGTTTACCCAGACCTCTCAAGGTTTCCCGATGTTACCTGGACCTCAAGGAGGTGTTTAATAAGGCCATGGCCACCTCCGTGCCCCCGCATCGAAAGTATGATTATGCTCCTCCTAGGGGCCGACTCTATTCCCTCTCGGGACTGGAACTGTTAGCCATGAAGGTCTATGTGGACTCTTCCATGGCCGCCGGTCTCATCCACCCCTCCTCTTCTCCTGCCGGGGCAGGGTTTTTCTTTGTTGAAAAAAAGGACAAGACCCTCCGCCCTTGCATTGATTACCGGGCCCTGAACAACATGACTGTTAAGAACAGGTACCCACTCCCTCTCATGAACTCTGCTTTTGAACGGTTACAGGGTGCCAAGATCTTCACGAAGCTGGATCTCCGTAATGCCTATCACATGGTCAGAATACGTGAGGGGGACGAGTGGAAGATCGCTTTTAACACTCCCAGTGGGCATTACGAATACCTTGTGATGCCTTTTGGCCTCACCAATGCACCAGTGGTTTTTCAGGCACTGATAAATGACGTTTTCCGGGAGATGCTGGATCAGTTCGTGTTCGTTTACCTCAATGACATACTCATCTTCTCCCCTGACGAAGAGACCCACGTCCAGCATGTCCGTTAGGTACTCCATTGTCTCCTGAAGAATCATCTCTATGTTAAGGCTGAGAAGTGTGAATTCCACGTCAGGTCAGTGACATTCCTTGGTTTTATTGTCTCTGAGGGGAGAATCCAGATGGACCTGGCTAAGGTCAGTGCAGTTTCCAACTGGCCTACCCCTTCTTCACAGACACAGTTACAACGTTTTCTGGGGTTTGCTAACTTTCATAGACGTTTCATACGGGACTACAGTTTCATTGCTGCTCCTCTCCATTCCCTCACCTCTGTGAAGACCAGGTTCCAATGGTCCCTGCAGGCTGATGTGGCGTTTGCCAAGCTCAAGGGGGCCTTTGTGACTGCCCCTGTTCTCTTCCTCCCCGATCCCTGTCACCAGTTTGTGGTGGAGGTGGATGCCTCGGGGGTAGGAGTGGGTGCTGTTCTCTCCCAGTACTCCCCACAGCCTTGAAGGAGTGGTGCCATTGGCTGGAGGGGGCAGTGCAGCCTTTTCTTGTTTGGACAGACCACAAGAATCTGGAGTACTTTAAGTCGGCCAAGAGGTTGAACCCCCGTCAAGCCAGGTGGGCTCTTTTTTTACCGCTTTAACTTTGCTTTGTCTCATCGCCCTGGTAGCAAGAACCAGAAGCCGGATGCCCTGTCACACCAGTTTGATCCCTGGTTGGTTCACAAAGCACCTTCTCCTATCCTGCTGCCCTCCTATTTAGCGGGGGGGGGGGGGTCCTGGGGTGTGGAGGAGAGGGTCAGGCAGGCAGGTGAGTCGGTCAGGTCCTCGCCAGCGTGCCCACAGAACTGTCTTTTTGTTGTCCCCTCTCTCCGCTTCCAGGTTATCGAGTGGTCCCATGCCTCATCCCTTTTTTGTCATCCAGGGGTCAGGGGTCTGTTTGTCATCCAACCGCGTTTCCGGTGACCTGATATGGTCAAGGAGGTGAGAGAGTATGTGGCCGCTCAACATAAGACCTCCCGTCTGCCTCCCTCCGGTCTTTTGCATTTTCTCTCGGTTCCACGACGCCCCTGGTTTGATATCTCCCTGGATTTTGTTACGGGACTGCCACCTTCTGAAGGTAACACAACTATTCTCACGGTGGTTGACCAATTTTCCTAAGATGGCCCACTTTGTTCCTCTGCCCAAACTCCCCTCTGCCAAGCAAACGGCAGAGGTGGTTCTGTCTCAGGTTTTCCGTCTTCATGGTCTCCCTAAGAATATTGTTTCAGATCGGGGTCCCCAGTTCATCTCCCGCTTTTGGCAAGCCTTCTGTTCCCTTCTGGCGGCCTCTGCCAGCCTCTCTTCAGGATACCACCCTCAGTCTAACGGCCAGACGGAACGGCTCAACCAGAAGCTAGAGACTGGACTTCCGTGCCTATCCCCCCGTAGTCCCTCCTCTTGGAGCAAGCACCTCCTCTGGGTTGAGTATGCACATAACTCTTTGCCTTGTTCTTCCACTGGTTTGTTCCCCTTCCAGTGTGTGTACGGTTACCAGCCTCCCCTGTTCCCTGACCTGGAGAGAGAGGTTAGTGTGCCCCCTGCTCTGTCATGCCTCGGCTGGCCCCTCCCCTGGGTGTGCTTTTCCCTGAGCCTGTGCTCCTTGTGGGTCTCGCTATGTCCCTCACCTGTGTCTCATTAAGTGCCTCCCTCCCTGTGTATTTAGTCTCTGGTCTCCCTTGTCTGTTTGCCAGTTCGTCTTATCCGCCTGTCAAGTGTACCTGTAAGTGTTCCTTTTCCTGCCTTGTCCTAGTAGTTTTTGGGCTCCTTTATTTTGTGACTTTGTGTTGTTTTGCCTGTTAGGCAACAGAAAAACTCTTCCAACGGAAGGTAAGCCAAAGTCCTGTTGGCCCTTTTACCTTTGTTAATAAAGTGCCTGGTTGCCATTTGATCCTTCTGGTCTCTAATCTGCATTTTTGAGTCCTGGCCTCAGTTCAGACCCTGACAAGTTTGTTGTACTCACTCTGTGTTGTGTGTGAGGTTGTTGTGTTGGGGGGGCTGTGGCCAAGAGGGGCTCCCTTTTCCTCTCTCCTTCTCCCTGGCTCTCTTCCTTCGCTCCCGCTCCACCTCCTCAGCATCCTCCTGGCTCCGCTGGGCTGTCACCCTGCAACCAACATGGACACCAACAGGCTGTAATCGCACTCCACCTCATAAACATGCAGTTAACATTAGGTTCACAACAATCCTTCAGACAGTGATGTTACACTTCCCAAATCATGGGCCTTAATCTACTCATATAACAGTATCCACTCTTCTGAGAGATGTTGGAACCTGCTGCAGGGATTGTTTTTTCCATTCAGCATCATGGGCATTAATCCAACTCTAATGTTGGATGCTCAGGTCTGGCTTGTTCCAGTTCATCCCAAAGGTGTTCGATGGGCTTTAGGTCAGGGCTCTATGCAGGCCAGACCAGTCAAGGTGTTCAACACCACACTGAGAAAACCATTATGGAGCAGGCTTTATGCAAAGAGCCACTGACATGTTGAAACAGTAAAGACATGACAATTGGATCCATGTTATCTGCTCCCAATTACACATTATTCGCATTTGTTATCTGTCTGCTACAAAAGTAAAACATATCTATGGAACAGTTCATATATGAGGATTTTGGGGGATTTCAAAGTTATAGGAAAGTTGTTCTTCCCTTTCATAGAATGCTCATTTAGTTCTTCTGTCTGATCGGTTTCAGTTATCAATGGGCGGGACTTGATAACAATAACTCTTTTTATTGTCCAAGCATACATCTGGTGGAGCTTGAGCCAGCTGCTTTGCTGTTTCACTTAATTTCAATCTCTGGAGAGAAACAAAGACAGAGAGAGAGAAAGGGGGAGGTGAAAAGATGGAGGAGCAGGAGGGAGACTTTAATCCTGCAAACTCCATCGTGTCATACTTTTGGAGGTCTGGAGAAAACACTGGAAATAATCAGTCAGCCATTTGATTGACTGTCAGTTTGAAATCCACCTCTGGAGAGCACTTGTTGTTGGACTTTGGTTGGGTGCAAACACGTTTTCTTAAGCCTGATGTCATTGGTTTCAAAGGATAATTTATATTTTTGGAGATGTTCTACTCGTTGAGATTTGACTGGGCAAGAAATATTCATACAGTCATACAGTCTTAAACCAACCCATAGGGTATGCCTCGTTTTAAAGACAAAGCAAAAACTGGTAAAATGATTTTCTGAACTCTCTGTCCTAAACATCCATCACAGTTTACAGACTGAACTCTTGGTTCAACTTTGACCTACTGCACTTACTGCAGTTGGTGGCACACAGTTGTCCTGTACAATAATGGATTATTATTGACATTTCAGATTCCAAATTGAAGGCTTTAGATAATCTGGCTATACTGTTAACATGTTTACAACCTGTCTGAATGATCTATTTTTTTAACTCGTCTGATTTTATTATAACTGAGAGAAACAATGGCAAAATTTACAAAAACAAGACCCAAGTTGTAATATACCAGAATTATCCTTTATAGTTCACAATGTCTGTCAATAGTCAGATGCCCACATGCATCCTATATAACATATGTAACACTGAAACCTTTCTGTTATTGAAGTGATGGGAGATGAAATCTGCAGTCCTTGTTCTTTGCAAAAATATAAAATGAAATTGGTATGAGGCAAAGTTAGACAATCAAGTGGATTTCTTTCAAAGGTTACAGTACAAACCTTCCCATTTGTGCTTCCTTGTTACAACAAATAGTTAATTTTGTTCTAAAACGACTAACTTTGGGAGATATCCACTTGATTTTATTAACTCAGAATGCTGATGTCATGATCTTCTGTGTTTCCTGTTTTATTTTGAAAGTATGATTGTTTCATTCTCATGTTCCTGTCTGTGTCTGCTTGTTAATCAGCCTCACGTGTTGCACCTGTGTCTTGTTACTCACCTGTTTCTGTTCTCATCATTCCCCTGTATCTATTTAGTCTGGTTGTTCCCTTTGTTCTACGTCGGTCCATCGTGTGTTTTTCGCGTGTTTTCCCCGCACTTCCTGGTTCTGGTTTTGTACATGTTTGGTTCCTCCTGTTTATTCCGTCCTGTGTTTATCCTGGCTCCCGTGTTGATGTGTTCTGTGTGCTTCCCCTTGGACTTTGTGTTTCATTGTAAGTCATTTCATTAAATATACTTTTTGCTCTAACGCTACCTGCGTCTGCATTTTAGGTCCCCACTCCTCGAGTCCTGACAGCTGAGGCACTCATATTAGCTTATCAACTTTAGAATCCATCTTTGCACAGAACGAGGGCTAATAAAATCTGCTGGTAAAAACAGATTGTAAATTTAGTCATGACACTGCAGCAGCACCAGTATCATGGTAGAAAAACCGGCCAAGCCCTCAAGCTTGTTGGTTCTCGTTAAAAGAATACATAAACCATGCAGACCAACTGTGGCTGAATTCAATACAAAGGCCTTAACCCAAAAATATGAATCATTTTTCCAACATGTGAAGCCCTCAGTTAATCATTTGGCTGAATGAAATCAATACGTAAAGAATATCTTCAAAGTGCCAAAAAAACCCACAAATTCAAATATAAAAGCTGATGCCAATGTCATTGGTCATGTCTGTTAGTGAGGACACTGGCCATGAGCGGTTGCAAGTCAAACATGCTGTAGTCATTATAATGTGGGAAAGTGACCTAAGATCATATTCACTAGAGATGCTAGTGGGAGCCATATTGGTCTTTCGTTCACAGTTAATCAGTTGGATGTGTGATAGGGCTGCTTTGGCTTCTCAGTCAGGCCATTTTGTTGGGGGAAATGAGTCAACTGGGGATGAGGTTTGATTGCCTGGACCTAATCATTGCTGCCTGGAATGCAACAAGGGGAAGCACAATATCAGGGGTGTTGCAAAGGTTTTAGCTAATAAATGGAACGATGCCTGCGAGCTGGTACAGGCAGTAAGCTCAAGCTGCACTGCTATAAAATGTGATCACTCTAGACAATCACTACACTCCCAATTTGGTGGTTCATTTACTGCAAACATTTCCCATCCTGCTTTCTATGAAAGATGCCCTGAGATAACTTGTGCTATCATTTGGCCTTATATAAATAAAACTGAATCTAAATGAATTTCATAGTTTTTGGCCAAAATATCAGATCCAATACAATCATAGTGACTTCTGCATTATCAGCGTTTTTATGGTTGTGTTTAGGCACACACGGCACTAAGGGAAAGATTGTGATCTTATTTTAATACAGAAAAAGTTATCAGTGACTTGAGACTGAATCTGTCCACAATAAAACCACAATCAAAGTGCATTTGTTGCCTAAACCTAACAATAGACAGGATTCCTATTTCAAACCCCCAGACTCTGGTGTTAAAGTCCTGACCTTTGTACACCCTCCAGTGCTGTTTGTGTGCACAGGATGAAAAACATGGGCATTGGTTTTGGCAACTCCCACTCTGGGATTCATTATCCAATATACCTAAAATCCTGTTCAATCAATTATCCCATAACAATATTGTTCAATTCTGCTATGTTAACTATATATGTTGTTTGCCTTGTGTCTTTGTCTATTTGGACTGTGTTGAAATCTTAGATTGCTTGCACAATTAAAGGCTGCAAATCAATCAGTGAGCTCCAGTCTCTGTTTGTCTACTGGATGAAAAAACGAAATCTTGTCTCTGCAGGGCAGTCTGTACTTCCAGGTATCTTTAGTCTGCTGGGATATTTAACATGATGCTGTGGAGCATAAACGTGAAACGAGCAAATTATGGAGGAAATCTGTCTTATACGCATCATTTTTTCCACCCTTTACACAATGAGGCAATGGAGGCCTGGGGAACGGCATTTTCTTTGTGTGTGTGTGTGTGTGTGTGTGTGTGTGTGTGTGTGTGTGTGTAGTTGAACAGGAGGGGGTTCAGGACTCAGCCAGATGATGTCATGCCATTAAGGAAGTTGCAGCTATAAAAGAAGCCATTGAACTCAGAGCTCAGTGTCATTTTCGGTGAAGTCACACAGTAATGTTCCACCAATCACTTAGGAAACAAGACCCTCTCTGACAATAACTAGCAGCAGTTAGGAGAAGGGTGCAGATATAGAAAACAACACAAGAAATTAGGCTCCTGTGTTTGTTAGAGGAGTTCAGAATAAACCAATTAGGCAAATAGAGATTTAAATAGTAACAGAGTACAAAAAAGAACAAAAGGATACAATAAAAGGCGACTGAATTGAAACTGACTTAAAGGTAATAAAGGGTGAAGCTAATGATTCTCACTGTTCATCAGCTTTTTGACATGATGAAATTGCACCATTCGAGAGTATGGTAATTCAAGGGGAATACTACCAGCCAATCACATTAGTTGAAGGTGGGTCTGAAGCTCTGGAAACCAAATGATACATTAGTCCTACCTATTAACACTAACTAAATAATGTTGAACTGTTGAATGTCAATGTTGAGGGTTTTCCTATTTTCGCAGTTATTAAACTCAACTCATCCAGACTGCCCCCCAAAAAATACTGGCATATAGGCCATTTATGCAAGCAGCATGTTATGACCCATACTTACTTATTGGGTTAGGGTTAGTGGCCATAGTAATAATGACTGGAGCAAAACAAGTCAGGTGAGGAAGTATAGAGAGAGTTAAAGTCAGTATGGAGAATTCAGTGTGACACATTTTAACTTACGCCAGATTGTTGTTATATTAAAAAGTTATGTGCTGAACTTCAAGTAGTTTTGGTGCCTAAACCTAACCAAACCGAGACTGTTGCACAACATTAACCACATATTATTGTTAAGATAATGACGAAGGTCCGGTACTCCTGTCGCTGTTACCTTCCAGTGGTCCTATACATCGTTTTGGGAGTCACTGGCAAACGACCTACTCTGTCTTTTAGGTATGAGGATGTGTTGACTCATCACCTCTGACAACATGCTTTGAAATGTGTCTTGGCTCTCTGCTCATCACATCATTTATGGAGTTCCACATGGTTTCTTCACTGGGTCTCTTATTCTTCTATTTTTGGCCATATCTTATGAGAACACAGTATGATCTTTTCACCTGGCAACCAGTGCATGCTAATACTGAAGCCAATGCAGAAATGCATTAAGTTGCCATATCAGTTGTTCTGATATGGCGCTATATAAATAAAATTGAATTAAATTGAATTCAAATAATAGGGGAAACCCCTCAATTCTTGTGGAAATACAGTCAGTTGATTTTTTGTTTAGCTCTAAGAAGCTAACTTTTTAATGAGTGTGATGATGGAGATTTTGGGTCCTGAAATTGTTGTTCTCTTGTTGTGATTTGGTGCATGTTTGTTTGATTGACACCTGCCTTAGCCTAACACAATACTGTCAAGGCTGCCAACTCCACCTGAGCTCATACTTTTTTCCAATTTCGATTTTCTTACTTCTGTGTTTTACAAATATTGTAAGAAACGATAATTATGGTTCCGTTTTCCAATTCAGTTTTATTTATATATTGCCATATAATAACAGTTATCTAAGGGCACTTTTTCGAGCCGAACAGTCCCACTATGATCAAGCACTAGGCGACAATGACAAGGAAAAACTCCAGCTGATAATTGGACCTCCATTTAACATTGGTGGGCGATGATGGTGGTCTTGTTTTAACCATTTCTAATTTGGTTGGATGATGATGGCTGGATGTACTTGAGGTTTTATGTTATTCTGTCACTAAAGCACAATGTTTTATATTAAACATGGTTGAAATCCTGCTTTTTTACTGTAAATCTTGTAAAGGTCACATTTTCTGACAAGAGCAGATGCCTCCAGCTCTGACCCTGTCAGTGTTACATTATTTTTTATTTACATATAAACCACATTTTATTGTCTTTTTGGTCAAGGTAGAGTTCATTTAACTATTTTGGATATTGCTTTGCAGATAAAATCCTATGAGTACAGTAAACAAAGTAAACTGTAATGTAACTGTCAAATGTAATGGAAAAGGTTAAAAATAAAAGCAGAATACTAAAGTAACATTCAAATATTTTAGAAGTAAGTACAGAACTTGAGTAAAGTAGTTGTCTTCCAGCACTGGTTTATTAATGTTTAATCATTTTAAGATGGCCTCATGAAAGTCTTTTCCTGAGGGGCAACTGATGCCTGAAAAATATTTAATTCCATCCTGCAGGTGTAAGTAAAAAAAATCCAACAAACCTGTGATCGTCATGTGTTAGAAACATTTATCTCTCACCTGATGAGGTTCTGCAGGAGCTGTCTGCTGGAGCTTTTTCTTCTAATGGGTTCTGACATGGTGACTCTGGTTCTGGGAGTAGTGTAGTCTCTGGTCCTGGGTCTGATCCTGGTTCTGGAGGCTTAGAACTTGCCTACAGCTGCTGTCCTGTTCTTATTCATCTGCCTCTGTGACTCTTGCTCGCGCTCTTTCTCACTCTCTGTTTAGTCACAGCTCTCTCCTCCCTCCATGTGGTTTTCATTGAAGCGTTTGGACCCCCCCCAACCGGGGTCATGTGACTCTCTCAGGGGGAAAGTAAGATGATATCATAACAGTGGATCATTGACAATATTATATGCATGTATATTGTGACTATCAGTGTAGCTAATTCTTGTTTACTTCACTGTCCTTTAAAAATGCAACAATGACTGTGACATGCAGCTTTATCTTTTCCTTTGTTGTTTTCTGAATTGTTTTCTACAAATTACACTTAGCTACAATTCTAAAAAGTTACCAGTTTGGATGTTTTCTTGACATTCCCTGAGAATTTGTAAATTTCCATTAACATTATTGATCAATATCTCTGGTCTAATGACTGCGGCTTGTAACATCTGTCCAGGAAATAAAGATAAAAAATAGCCTCTTCGCTAACTCTGGCAAAGAGTTTGTGAAAAAACACCTGGAAAAATCTAATTTAATCAGTAAACATGACGAATAACTTAATATAATATTAACTTAACTTAACTAACTTAACTGCAACATTTGCATCTGGCCAAGGACCTCTGTTGAAAAAACAAAAAAAATAAACTACAGGATCCAGTAGTATGATATTTAAGACTGCTAGGTGATCTATTTTTAACCACTTATATATTGTAGATATAAACATATTCATTCAATTTAAAAAAGGCATAGGAATTGTACATGAAGTTCAACTTTTCTCTCTATCTTTATGGTACTGGCAATGGATCTTGATGTCTGTTAAACACAAATAAAAATAACAATATCATCATAGAAAGAGTGCAGATAATACTGTATACATAAAAACGTAATAAACACAGCAGATGAGTGACTTGAAAGGAGAACTTTACATGAGAGAAGAAGCCATTGTCTTTGTTTGGACTGTATAAACTCAGATATGAGCAGCAGCCTGAGAACGAGGCTGAAGGAATAATGAGCGTGTTGGATCTGGTTACTGTTCAGCAGGTTATGAATAAGATATGGAAGCTCAGAACAGGAGCAGCTGCTGGAGGCGACGAGCTGATCTCTTCTGTTGGGACGTCAGGGCTCAGTGCCACCCAGGCTGCTGCCTGTCTGTTTGTCTGTTTAGAAACCCAAGTAAAAGACCTATGGAGAGAATTTTGTTTCTTTTTAAATCTAAAAGTTTTGCTTGCGAATCTAAAAGTTGTGCTTC
>JAVQJL010052064.1:0-15709 GCA_036024295.1 Nannoperca obscura
TTCTTTAAAGTTAAGACTAGTTTAAAGTCATCTTCATTGAAAAGTACAGTGCTTTTCCTTCAAAAATAAGGACATTTCAATGTGACCCCAAACTTTTGAACGGTAGTGTACATTTTTAATTAACTACTCACTGTACCTGGCACATTTCTAAACTCTACTATATCCTTTTGGAATCACTGTTAAAGAATATCAGTGAAGTACTGTGTACTAAGCAAATTAATATTGAAATGATCAGGAACATGGGGCTGCTTAAAGACCTTAAAGACCTTAGATTAATGTTAAAGACAGAAAAGGAACCAGCAAGTCATCTATCTAGTGTCCCCACTTTTATTCTGCATTTTCTTTACCTTGGCCGTACTCTCTCCTCCTTCACTTGCACGATGCATCGCGCCGCTTATTATCTGTCTGCTAGCCTCTTGACTCCAACAATATGTCGCCACATTGTGCTTCCAGTTTGACAGTCTTATCAGCCTCAGGGTAGACAAGCTAAACTGATGTAGTGGGCGGTGAAGCTGCTGCCCTATTTATGTTTTGCTTGGAAATGAGACTGCACATAAAATGTTTTATTTTGTAACTACCACAGTGAGTTCACTGGCTGCGAGGGTAACACTACAAACGATTGCTGCAGACGGTTTCTTGTGAACGGGCCACTGTTTCTGGAAAATCTTACTTGTTTACTTGATGAAATATGTTTTTTTATTGTAATTTGGGTAAAGCACTTCTTTAAGAGGCCGCTGGACGTTCCTGCACATGAACCAACATGACGTATCACATTCATACCTGGCATCCACCCTCCACCCTCCACCCTCCACATGCTTTTGTGTACTTTTTGTCTGGGTTGTTTTTGTCTGGGTTACATACACAAAGCCAGGTCCATAAAGAGATGGTTTTCCCAGTTTGGTGTGGAAGAAGTCATCCAGCACCTCTGGGATAAACTGGCCAGGCTACACCCAACATCTGTGTTGGACCTCACTAATGCTTTTGTGTCTGAATGGGAGCAAATCCCTGCACTCAGGCTCCAAACTCTTGTGGAAAGCCTTCCCAGAAGACTAAAGACTGTTAAAGCAGCAGATTGATGTCCATGGTTTTCAGAAAATAGCACAGAAAGGAACTGTGTCAGTTAATACTTTTAGTGGAGTTGTATGTTTAGTGTTCAGTCATGTTGTCAGCTCGGTGTCACAATCTCTTTTTAAAAGATCTACATCATCAATATGTACTAAAATATACTAAAACTGTTCCTTATATGGTGGTTAACCAAACTACAGAGGAGACAGTCTCCCTTTCTCTCTCCATGCCTCCTGTTTAGAAGTTCATCCTCACCTTCCCTCAGGCTCATCCAACTCTACCTCTCTCCTCCTCTCTCTAATTTTCTCTCTGTCTCAGTTGTCACATTTTCTCAAGGTCAGTCTCCTCCTCTGCTGCTCTCTTTCTCCCCCTCTTTTTCTTTCATCTACATCATTCCGTGAGCTCCTCTTCATCTCTTGCCCTCCACGCCACTTTTCCCCCACTTTCATCTGCTCCTGACCCTGAAGTCGGACACATCCAATGGCCTGTTGCATCGCTCATTTACCTCAAAGCCCTGCTCCTCTTCTCGGTCTGTTTTTCTTTTCACTCTCCCTCTGTTCGAAGTTCTCCAGAAGAGAATCTGCCATCTCGTGGCCCACATTTGTTGCAAATCTTTACTTTATTTGTAACTTCACTGTCTGCAGGCTCTCCATGTTACTCTAGTTTCACCTTTCAATTCTTCCACCCAGCAGTCTAGAAAAAGTTTCAGACATGTTCCTTGTTACATAAAATAAATGTGTGGGCAATTTAACCTGCTGCTCTCACGCCTGAATAAAGCCTTAAGCAATCTTACTAGGTCAGACATAAAAACATTTCCCTAACACTTCCAACATGGCACGAGAGTTTGAATGCCGCCAGATTAACGTAAAGACCACAGCAGCACAAGAGAAAACACACAGAGAGAAATGAAATGCGCTTCTTGTTCTATCTTCTTAAGAGCACAAAGAAAAAGATAGATTTAGTTTAATAAACTGCGTAACACTTTGGATGAGCATATTTTAAGTTGTTCAGGAGATTCTTCTCTAATCATGGTACCCTGGGAAAAAATATCATCCAACCACAAAAGCAATTAGAACTGCAGATTCTCTGTATATATCAGAGCATCCAGTCAAACTCTTTACATACAGCATGGCGGCGAATCAGAATTAAACCAAACTCTTAATGGTTTGTGTGCTGTCAAACTTTGAAAAGCAATGTTACCTGTCGCATTGTATAAAAGGGGCTTAGCAGCAACCTTTAACTCTGCAGTGCATTTTAGCAAAAATCTGCATGGAAACGTATTCATTTTTATTAATTGAATCCAATTCTCCTGAGAAAGTCATCACATCATTATCAGTTATCCACATAGTTATACTGAGAAATGTTTCTCCAAAGCTGTCACTTTATTTCATCATTATCATTGTTAACATGAAGACTAGTTTTGACCGTTTCCCTCTTTCTGCCAAACACCAGCAACGTGTTAGTTTTCAGTCTCTTTAAGTTACATTTCTTCAGCATACAGTAGTTTACTGGAATGAGGTGAAGCCAGACGTCGCCTGAAAAGCAGGAATCTAATCTAAAAACGTGTCTAACAGTTCGGGAAGTGGTCAGCAGTAATATAAAGTATGATCTGGAGTAAATGGCCTGGAACATGCAAAGGCATCTGGGTGGTCTTAGAAGTGATGCCTTATATCAGGTCATGGTATTATTTCTTTATAGTTAGATATTTAGAGTTATATATTTATATATGGTTGTCTTTCTTCCATCATTCTCAGCTCTTTCACTATATCATCCTTTTTAACAATCTGTCACTGTCACAGCTTTTTAACTATTCCGTTCTCTTATTCACTACTGTCGCCCCCCGCAGTCACTTTATGTCTCCACTGTATCGCCACTTTTTGTTATTATTTTCATCCATCTGTCCATAAGTCTCGTTGAATCCTTTCTTTCCTCAACTCTCACTTTCTTCTCCTCTTTGTCGCTCTTGTTTTTGCCGTTTCTCTCTCAGTTTAATGTCTTTCATTCCTTTTTATTGTGTCATTCTTTTTTCTGGCTACGTGTCACTCCTCACTGCTTTTTCACAGTCTGTCTCCGTCTCCCTCTTCCCCCATTTTTTATCTCTCCTTTTATGCCACTTCATTCCCATCATTTGTCTCCTTTGAGGCCTGCGCCGCTGGTGTGTATGTGTGTGTGTGTGTGTGATTGGTTGTGTGCCTAAGCTATATAAAAGCGGCATACTGACAAAATTAAAAAGAGATTTAACGGTTTTTGTGTGACAGATGGAAAATGAAGTGTATGTTGGTGCATAAAAATAAACTCTAAAGTATTATTTGTGTGTGTGTGTGTATGTGTGTGTGTCAGTGACAGAGAGCAAGGGTGAGACAGCTGTACAATACATATGAGAGAGAGAAAGAGAGATACCTTCACTTCGGGATTTGAGCATAATAAAATGTGTTGTTTGAGCTTGATTGTAGGCATGCATGCACACATCAGAGTGACATACATGTGTGCTTGCATTGTAGGTTACAGTATAATAAGCATCTGTTCATTTGTGTGAGTCTGTGTGTGTCCAATCGCATGATACAGACACACATACACACAAGTGCTGTAAGCTAGCTGAAGAGGTACATTAGTGTTTTTGCTATTCAGTTGTCTACCTCTCATTACCCATTACCATAGTACTTCTCCAGCAAAGCATGCTGGGAAAAACATAATCCATAAATAAGTAGAATAACAGGCTGGTTTTCGGAATTTCAGGACATTTCAATTGCCTTTTTACACAATACCGCAAATTCTCAACTAAAAGCAGGTACTCAGATAATAGCTGGCACGAACAAAAGAAGGATGGTCTCTAAGAAGAGGCTTGGTAAATAGATAGCATGTAGTATGGTGGCTCAGTACAGGGTTATTTCAGCATAATGTACACTTCAGCAAAATGAACAACATGGGCATGCCATGTCACACACACCAATATGTGTTGCAGGAGCAAGGACATATTTAAGTTCCCGGTATGTTTACCAGCTAGTCACTAACTCTGCCTTGTCTGCTGTTCGGTGCTTTGGAGCAGGTAAAACAGAAAGCTGCAAGTCCAAGTAGTCATGTGATGCATTGCATGCAAGAGCAACAGTGGTAAGTCAACAACAGCACATGTAAATGGGAGCAGATCATAAAAATAGTGAAATTGTGTCTCTAGTAGCAGCCTGCTCTAAACAAAAGCCTGGTTCTGCTGAGATAGATAACCGGTTTTTATATATGTAAGAGGTACAATATGGAAATGTGTTGTTCTTCCCTAGCATTTGTCTGATTTGTCTGTGGCCGCTGTGGTTAATTTAAAGCTGGTGGTTTGTGGCTCCTCCTCTCCACATGTGTAAGTGTCCTTGAGCCACATGCTGAATGTCCAAGCCAGCACCTTGAACGGCGGCCCCGTCGTCATCAGTGTGCGAATGCATAAAAGGAAAATTGTAAATCACTCAGTTCCCTACAATAGAAATCCACTATATAAGTGCAGTCCATTAACCTTTAAGCATTCCTCTGATTTATACTTGTATGCATAAAAAGGCATCTAAAAGCAGCCAACCTGAAACGAGTAGAAACAGCACACTTCACTGTCTTTCTCAAGGACATTTTAATACCTGATCTGGCTGTTGTGTCCATTTCTCATCTAATCACCAGGCCAGCCAGGAAATGCAGCTCCACTTGAGAAAGTGAGTGTAATAATAGCATCCGATCTTTAAACCTCATACGCTGATTAGAGCAATATTCAGAGCTCTTAGATAACACTGAGCACATCAAAGGATGGAGAGCAGGTTGAACACTCTCTGGGCAATTTGTCCACATTTAACAAAACCGGTATATCACTGTATTGCTTTCAAGTTCTCTGCAAAATATAGAATTAACATCTTTGATGCCTGTGATAAATTATCCAGGCAAGAGAGAAGGACACCCACCACCTCCAACATCCACCAGCTACCTCCACATTTAGCTTGTCAAGTTTCCTAGTGAGCTAAGAGACAACGCTAATTAGATCCACAACAAAGTCCCGAGACCTCAAAGGAAAAGCTAACAAGCTAGCACTTCCCTGGGCATGATGGCATTTCATTCTTAGCAGCACAGCATGTTGAATTAGATTTGTTTGTGTTAGGAGACTGCATACACAATCATCGCTGACATTAAAAACGTATTGCAAAATTGTAAAGGTTTCCACCAACTAACAGCAAAAGCTTCAAAGGCGAGCTAGTTGTTGGAGCTAACTAGGCAGCGATCTGTTGAGCAGCACTGCATCGTGTTGACTCAGAGCTTTCAAAGGTGAGGAGCTAATAAGCCTTTTTCTCCCCCAGTACAGCGCAGACACTCTGCAACACCTCTGTGAAATGCTACAGATGCAGCCAATTAAAATTCACAGCGAGGCGGGGTGCGTGATCATGCAGGATGAGAACCAGTTGCCGGACAAATTTCTTTGTTGTGTCTGGGAGAGCTGTTCAGCCATGATGCATAATCAATCAGTGCAATCCAGAGGAAAATAATAAAGGATTTGAGGGTTTAAAATGTCTTCAGCTGTGCCAGTGAGACGGCTGAGAGAAACAACCTTCCTGTTTATTTGATTATGATTGTGAAACTGTAGTACCACATATCAATAGTACAGCCAATTAGTCATATAACTACTATGGATGGGCCTTGGATCTTTTCTACATTCCTCCACACTGGAGATATTTGCATTCGACTTACAAGTGCAATTGCACAAAGTCTTCACATGTTCTGTAGCTGAATGCTCTGACACACAGCATACAATTCATAGACGTGTAACGGTGAGCCAGGTTAGTCAAGCTCACGTGGTGTCAAACACAATGTCCAAAGGACAAACACAAGAGACCAGAGGATCCTCCCGTGACGTGTAGATACTGCATGGGAGCATTCTGGTTTCCCAGTTAGTTACAGCAAAAATGGGAAACCATTAGTGTCAAACTGTGTGCCGTCAACTGAAGCCGGGTTTGTCTGTGGAAACACTTCAAACATGTCATTTACGACGGCATCACGTGAATGTGTCGATTAGCAGAACGAGACAAAACCACACTGGAAGCCGAGTCCTTCTCCCCACAGCGTTCAGCCGGCCTCTCCCTGCAGATTCAGACCGTGACAAAGTAATAACTAATGATTTAAGAGTGTTTATCCCTGCAGATATGCAACTGTACTCGATCATAGAGAACACAGAATTTAAGAATACGGTCAGAGTGTTTGAGCCCGCTACAATGAGCCTGCACGTGTGTGTTTTAGTTGGTCCATTTATTGTTTTCTTATTGACAATATGCCAGTATTGGAATTGTGGCCAGAGCCCCTGTAAATGTTTTCCCTGCTGTACCAAAAACTTACCAAACCATGATCCTAAGACCGAGGTACATACTGAACCGTGCATTTTGTGTACTGCTACACCCCTAACAAGTAAATTCATAAATAAACACCTAACATCCATTTGGCAACCATAACATCATCCATCTGCCTGACTCGCTCTGTCTAACCCACTAAGGCCTTCTCCAGCTCTCTCAGCACAGCTCTGCTACGTCCGTGATGGATGCTGCACCTTTCATTGAGATGTAGGAGCTCTCACACACACACAAACACACACACACACACACACACTCCTGCCACAGTGAGCCAAGATACCAGCACGCTCCCCACTACACGTAGGCACACTAACTTAAAAGCAGAGCTGCATGTTCCCACATAAACATCAACATTAATAACCAATGCTACACCTACACTCACTTAAAACTCTATGGTGAAAATAAAACTGCATTAAACTCCATGTCTCCGGCTAGAGGAGATGTATGTGCACAACAAAACAACCTTTGCATAGTCTCGCTTCCAAACACACACAAATGGCCGTACACCTGCACCAACACACACGTCTGCACACTCAAGACAAGACAAATGAAGACTGCATCTCGTTTACTAGGCAGTGCAGACAGGCCCTTATAAAACATGCATGGCATGTATTCCCCGGCTATCTACCTCCACATACACATGCGCACGCTGAAAACAATCCAAACACAGGCTGAAGAAAGTACGATTTGTGCTTGGCTGGCATGCTCCATCATCCTTTGACAGGCAATTATTTTATCACGCTTCTCACGTAAACACAGGGGCCAAAACATACGCACAGGCTAATGTACAATCAAATCTGATGCGAGGTGTGCGCACCAGCACAGTTCACACAGACACGCAGGTTAATAATTCAAAGCGCTGGTTAAAAGGGGAGCGCTCCCTCCTTATTAAATTATTGACAAGCAACATCTAGACTCTCTGCTGCTGACCTGAGGGACGGCCGGCAGGGAAGGAGGAAGGAGGAGGAGGACAAGAAACATATGTGAGGGAGAGGAGGGGGGGGGGGGGGGGGAAGTAGAAACGAAAGCGGGAGAGAGTTAAACATGAGAGAACAGGTTCATGATATCATAGAGAGCAGGGGAACAGAAGCGAACCCTAAATCAGTCCTGAAAGCCTTTAAATTGGAATTTAAATGGAGGGGAGACAGACAGGTGGAATGAGGTACATGCGGCAGCAGCTCTGTACTGTATTTCTGCTTTATTTACCAGCCTGTCTGTGTGTCTGCCTGCCTGTCTGCCTCTTTGTTGCTAGGGCCTGCAGAGCTGCTGGTTCACGGTACTCATTTCAGGGCAATTACTGCCTGTTGCTGCCACACTCCCCTGTCTGGATGTAGTGGATGGCAGCCTGTCACTCCACCTGCATATCTGTCTATCCGTCACTCAGACCTCCAGCTGCAGATAACCCTGGTTGTAATGTGTAGAGAAAACTACTTACATTTCTATATTTGTCTTAGATGCCACATTTACATTTGATCACAGTATGTAATCCACCAGTACTTACACACCATTGTAAAGGAGAACTATTCACTAACGTCTATGTTCATTTAAAAGTATTACTAAAGCAGATGTGACCTGCATGATGAATGTTTCACATATATGAATCTAAGAAACGTTGGATTTGCTTGGTTAAACCACATTTCTTTCAGCTTTCAGCTGTTTTAGTGACACACTAGAGCCAGTTTGGAGATTTTAGTGTATTTGCGCCATAAAAATGCATCCATCTCTCCACAGATGAATGGTAAAAAATAGAAATAGTCTAAATATTCTGAGCAGTCACAATCAGGACTAAAAATGAACACAGCACAGCACATTGCCAGTGTTAAAGTTCTGTTTTTATAGAGCAGTACCATTCTGTCTGGAGGGTTATTACTAATATATATATTTGCCTGTGAATACAGTAAATATTTGATAATGCTTCTTGAAAATATATTCTGTAATTTACTTTGAGAAAGGACCGTTTTCTCTGCAGTGCATGCGTGAACTGTTTTAGGCTTTGCGTTTGTTCTCCTCTGTTACGAGTGAGAGTTTCATCAGTCCTATCATACATACCCAACACACACTCAAACACTCTGAGCACCTGAAAAGTACCGCTGGTGCGCTTGTTTTATTGATCTGTCTCCCTCACTCGCCGGCCTGTGAAGCCATTAAGCTGATTTGTGACAATGTCATTCACCGGTGTCGGATTATTCGCATGTTTCTCTGCTCGCTCCTGGTGCCCACACTGACCACGCTGCAGAACGTCTGCAGATTCTGCACTAACTTCCTCCCCAGAGACCTGTTACTTGCAATTAGCTGCTGTTTATACCAAAGTCAGGGGAACATTCCTTCAAATAGATGACTTACGATTTCAGGCCATCACTGCTTAAGGACTGGACTTTAATGTTTCCTTCCACAGTGTGATGCTTTTCAGGGCTGTTTGGCTTTTGCTTCTGGCTTCACACAAAAACACGGCTAAAACTACTAAGAACACATTAGAAGCTAGCTTGAGTGCTAGGTTGTCAAATAAATTTGAATACTCAATATTTTTCAGATACCACATGGGGCTTGTGTCTTTTCCCATTATAATACGGATATAATCTCCTTAATGCAACATAGACTGATGCACCCTAATGGGCTGTTTAGATATTCATCGCGAGTCCGATAAACCTGACGGCACAGAAACAGCTCAAAGACGCTCCGTCTGAATCAGTTAAGGACAAAAAAAACGACTTTGTCTGAAACATTCTCTGCATTGTTTACTTCATCTCACTTACTGGAGGAGCCAGTTGGATGTCCGGACAATTTTAAAATACTTCTGTTTTTTAAATTAAAGTGTGCGTGCTGTAATGATGACGTGAGAGACTCCCCTATCTTTAATCTTTAATTGAACATAAACTGATGTTCATTTTCTTCTCCAACTTTAAAGTTCAAGTTATTGAAGAGCTCATTCCCTGATGGAAAACATTTAAATTATACACCCAACAAGGTAAAATAACAGACTACTCAGCTGTGCCTTTCAAGATCCTTCTAGGAGGTCTTTTGTCAGACAGCTTTCACACCTCCCTGCAACAAGTGGAACACGAGGAGAGAACATGGAGTAGATGGGAAGGATGTCAGAGGGGGGGCATTGTTATGTAGAGATTTGTTGGGTTACAAAGTAGAAAGAGGGATAGGACGACATAAAGAGCAAGACAGAGATGATAGATGGAGAGAGAAACCTAGTTTTATTTCCACATGTCAGCACCACATCTAGCAGCCACACCACCACAATTACATTTCAGCATCCACAGAGCCTCCTATGGTGGTGAATACAAAGAAAACACACAGGAAGCAAACATCTCCTCACATGAAAACACACAGCATCCACAGCAAAATCAAGATTCCCAAGTTCCCTCTCAAGTTGTGTTTCTTCCATAAATACAGACAAACTTTCACATTACAGCCCAAACTAGTGTTTTTAAGGAGAATCACACTTCAGAATCTGGTTTTGCTCAAATATTGTTGCAAGTTTGCAATTGTGGTTCATCACAGTGAATCTGTATTTGATTATTTTATATAAAAAAGGATGATGATTGAACATTTTTCAAAGAATTCTTCAGCTTTCAAGCTTCAGCAGTTACACTGTTTGGGCAGAAACGCAAATAAAAATATTTCAGGAATTCTGTGATTTTGCATGGATTTGTGTTACAAGATTTCTAGAAGGATAACAACTGCCACAAGAAAAAACTCCAGTCTTACCCCCCCCCCATGATCTCATAGGATACAGTTCCCTCACAAAAACCTCCCGACGCTCCCCACCTTCCACACACCCCACACACACACATGCATTCAGTAACCGCGACATGAACAGATATTTAGCATGGACTCATCTAATTCTTTTCTGGTCAGACTAAACAGCTCCAGCACTCCTCTGTCATCAGATTCTCCCACCACACTGATGTATATCAGCTAAATTGCAAACCCCACAATTCCCCACTGAGCTGCACACAACACAGACCATAATTACAGGATGGCCACAGTAAGTCAGATCGCCAAATCCCCGCATGGATTTCGAAACATTTGGGATGGGCATGAAAGCCTGTGTTTCCACTAATCCTATGTTTTTACATCCACCATAGGATTTAGAGCGCTGTGTGTACTGTGGACTGCAGACAGTGTGCCACTTCAGAGGACAAGACGAGCAGAGACCAGGGCAGAGGGCCAGACTACACAACATATTAATAATCCATCCAAAAACTCATTTTCCCACAGTCCCCTCTGGCAGGACATTACTTTTATGAATAGCTTGTTTGTGTGCAGTTGTTGTTTTTGTACATTTCAGTGTTTGTGGGGGTTAATGACTACTGTATATTCTTGTGTGTAGTCTAAATATTATTTATGTATATGTACGTGTGCGTTTTATTACTGGCTTGCTCATACATAACATTTGTCATGTGCCACAGCTGGAGAGAGAGAGAACAACAGAGCAAGGGAGAAAAAGAAAAAGAGAGAGGACGGGTGATAGAGAGAGAGACAGAGAGAGAGAGAGAGACAGACAGAGAGAGAGAGAGACATAAATCTTATGTGCAGAGGATTAATGTTGTGGTCTCAGCAAAGGCTATTTTCCTTTTCCTGAAACAGGAGGTTAATCGTATTACCTGTGAAAGCCACGGGTAATAGTGCACGACGGTACCTCAGAAAAACAGGGCGAGGAGGAATACAAGAGGGGTGGGGTGTGAAGTGAGAGGGGGGGGTGTGAGGCGGGACGTTCCAGGTAAGAGGAGGGAGAAGAGAACATTTTGGACTGACAGCCACCCTCGGGTGCAGGCAGAGACTCGAGGTGAACGAGACACAAACTGTGTCCAACAAACACAAAAGCAACAATAACAAAAAGAAGCTTCTTTCTCTCTCCACTCGAGAGGAGCCTCCGTTCCCTCATCCCTAACTTTAACCCACTGTGACTGAGTATAGAAGTTTGTGCAGGAAGCCCACAGTGGTTTGTAATGTGCTACTTAGCAACAGTTTGTAAATCACATTTTATTTTGTTGTCACACTAAAAGCTTTTATGGGAGTCTTTAGATGAAGTATTAATGAGCCTCAACCTTTAGAAGAGGATATGTTGTGCAGTGTGACAGAGCAGACCTCTGAGTGCTCATCTTTAGTTCATCTCAGGGGGGAGTGTGGACGGTGACGTGTGAAGTTTTTTCTTTTGATCTTATGAATCTAACAAAGTAAAGGAAACTTGTCCTTGTTCTATCCTTAGTACTCACGTGTATGATTTACTCTAGGTGCACGCTAACGTTCAGCACCAGTGCAGAAAGATGTTTTGGCAGGGTGGGTGGGTGTGTAGTTCACGTCCTGTCACACATGTACAGGTAAATCCCATTGTTTATTAACCATTCTTTGCTAATTGTTATTATACATTACCACAACTTTCCCTTTACCTCAATAATAATCTTTTTACCACACACATATTATAGAGAGTAAGCAAGATAAAAAAAAGAAAAGGTTGGCGTTACATTTTTAACTATTAGAATTGAAAGTAAACCTGAATCGAGGGGGACAGGGTGGTCTTGTCTTGGTCTGTTCAACCACGGCAGCTGTTGCTACTCATGATGTGTTCATAGAACTAGGGTTACAATGCATAACCTTTCATTTATTCAGATCATTACCTAATCCTGATTTTTTGATCTTATCTGAAGGGCCAGTGTTGAAGCAGCCACATAAAGAAATGACCTGGAGAAGGAAAGAATCTCTCTGACTGTCAGAGAGGTTCATGTGATTCATACATTTTTTATAAATACATTAAACAGAAACCATGGCTACTTTTACATTTAGCATTAAGAGTTGAATTTGAAAGGGTTGTGATGCAGCTCAATCATAGCTCACCCTTAGAGCCTTAATCTTCCTCCTACGCTGGCATCCTGACAACACACTTCTGATCAGTATGTCACTAATTGGACACCTAGCTGATATGTGCGTGCCGCGTGGTTTGATCAGCATGGAAAAGTTGTCTTTCGGCTCACAGAGCTACAAATCTTTCTGCTGTGATCAAACACATCTGTCCCACCGCTGACAGTAGTTCAGTGCGCTCTGCATACATTTGCACATGGATTTATGCTTCTTTGTGCTGCCCGATTGCGATGCGTCGATCCAGAATTCATGTTAATGTAACATGCAAAGAGGGTCATTGACAGAAACAGAGATAACAAAGGAAGCAAAGACAGACGGAGTAAATGACAGAGTGAGATGAAGAAGCAGATAGCAGCAGCACGATGGAGAGAACAATTTAATTTCGAGCACCTCTTTCCTTTTCCAGTCTCTACTTTAAACACGGTTTGAGAAGTTGTGGTGTGGCGCTGTGTCATTATGGGTATAGCCCGATTCTGGTCCTTGGGGAATCACATTGTAATTAGTTAGCGAGGCGGCTGAGACACTATCACGCAGCCTGATCTGCATTGGAGACACTGCAGGGAGGGCTTAAAAGGGCCCGGCTTCCCGCTTCAATTACCTGCTCTGCCGCAGCCTGGAACACAGTCAGCTGAAAGAAATGACATTATCTGCTCCAAAGTAGTATTATTTAATGCCCTTTTATTTGTCATTGTCGTCTTTTATCTCTCTGAGGCCGGACCTCTCTTTTTAATTGCTAGACAGAGTTGAGGAGTGGTGGATGGACAGATAGATACAGGTAGGGTGGGAAGGTGAACGGAGGAGAGAGCACTGGAAATCCATCAGCCGGTTAAAGCTCCAGTATCTGTACGGGAATGAACGCCATGACAGACCTCACTGTGAATTGTTTATCGGCAGACAGTCGCACCTTGCAGCTGCTGCACTATGGAGCACTTTGTACACCATCCATCCCACTGAAAGAAGCAGATAGTGTTTCACCTAGGCACTGGGCTTCACTTACATTATTGATTACTAAAAGGGGATGTCCCTGTTTATTGTTTATTTGGAGTCCTTTAGTTGTTACCTTGGCAACAACAACAACTCTTCCTGCCTATTGTCTCTCCTTCACTCGTGGACAATTTGAAGAATCACACTGGTGTTTTTAACACTTAATCTTACGTTTAAAGAGCCAGCTGTGTCCGTGTGCAGGTGGCATTTGTTGCTCTGTGGTGCATTCAAGTACTGTGGAAACTCAAAGCTACCAAATTCACATTATGTTCACGACATACATGTTGGTTTGCCGTTTGCTTTCATGGATTTTTGGACAAACTACAGCTCAGGAGTGCAATGCTGTCTGACAGCTGACACTGAAGCTTCAGACTTTTCTTTCCTGACTGATTGTGATCACGGCTCCACCACATACGGTTCAAATCCCAGTACGACACATTTGTTTTATCCTGTAACTTGACGTCAGTAACCTGCACACACTGTGCCCGAGGTTGTTAATCCAGCCATTCTGATTCTATGTAGGTGAACAAAGTCTGCAAGAGAGACAAAATATCACATGTTGGTGAGTCCAACTTCCTGGATTCCCCTGTGTAATGTGTAATTTTGTGTGGTATGAGATGTTTTCCCGCGAGCAACCAAGCTTGACATCAAAACTAGATTTTTTTTGGGGGGAAAAATGACTTCTCTGTTGCTGCACCGTGTTGATATGGCCTGACAAGACGTCTGGATTCTTCCATTAAAATATTGCCTGGTGCAGCTTCAAGACTTCTCTGAATCATCAGAGTCTGCTGGTGAATTCAGCAAACATGCAGTATGATGAAAATGTCAGCTTTTAAAACCAAATCTCTGCTCACGGAGAAGAGATCTGTATAAAGAACAGGTCTTTTTCTGTGTCAATAACAAAGAACACACTAAATTGTCCAAATTTTCTACGGAGTTGTGAAACAAAACACAGAACAGCATGAAAAGGGATGAGGTGACTGATGCATCTGTTTTGTGGAGTCATTATTGGGATGCGTGCAATCTGTCAATAAACACTGGTATTTAACTTTTACCTGTTTACAGCAGAAATGCAGACATGGACTTTGAAGCAGACGTAAGAAGCACAGAGAGCAGCACAATAATGAAACTCAGAAACCATTTCCAAATGGGCTCGACCTCTGAACTGACCTCAAACACAGCAGATGGTTTTCATCACTGCTCCTGATTTTCTGTCACAGTGAGGCAGTGAACAAGCACAGATAGCCAACCGCACTGCAGATTACATAACGTCAGCTTTCGGTCTTTAAAAACACACGGTGCCGAGGTGGTGAACAGTCTGTGTACAGTACGTATGTGTTGTGTAGGTGGGACTACGCTGTGTGTGTGTGTGTGTGTGTGTGTGTGTGTGTACGTACGTGTGTACACTGTCCTCATGTTTGCATATATGAGAACGTGGGTGGATGACTCAGGCGGCAGGTGAATCGCTTCAGGCCGACACACAATCATGCTCTCTCACTCACACACGCACATGCAGGCACGCACACACACACACACACACTAACACAAAATGGGGTGTCAAGGCTAGCCTGCAGAGAAGATAGCACATAACTCCTCCACCCGATTTAGTCCAGTTAACCCTCCACTGACACACTCACACATAAACGCTTCCACTCACACTCTTGTGGTTGGCCCTCCAACAGGTTGTAATGAGGAACAATGTGATATGTGTAAACAGCCACAGAAGAAGCCAGAGGTTCACCACCCCACGGGTCACACATGAAGGTAAACTTAACCGCCTCTTAGGGCCTGACTTATGGCGGACTTAGTAGACTTGCATATGGAGGTTCGAGCGTGTGTGTGTGTGTGTACAAGATTTATGTAGATTATAGGTCAGCTATGTGTGTGTGTGTGTGTGTGTGTGTGTCCTGAGTTTGTTCAAATGCCATAAAAAGGTCATCTGTAGCCCAGGCCCAGGTTTCTGCTCAGCCAGCAAACCATGACATGCATACATACTTCAAACACACATACAAACACACTATATGTGTATGAGGTGCAGACAGAGGACCTTTGATTTGCATACATTTATGGGAAGGTGTTTGGTCACGTGTGATTAGGGCAGTGCAGCTTAAACTGAACTAGCTCACAGGAGTCGCTCCACCTTAAAACCCTAATCTGCAATGTATTTGAAAAGAGAAATATCATTAAAGGCTGCACAGCAATGCAGGCTTAGGTTCAGGATGTCAGCTTGATCCTCTAAATCACTTACCTGCTTCTGTACATGATAAAATAACAGTTTTCATGTAATCATCATGTAGCTCCAGTCTTATTTTTTACATTTGAAGGATTACGCTCTGGGGTAGTCTGAGGCTGGTAACTCTTACTGTCTACTGAGTCATGTGTCACCTCAGACACACGGCGACACCAGCATGACAGCAAGCAGAGACACAGAC
>JAVQJL010052072.1:0-10297 GCA_036024295.1 Nannoperca obscura
GGTATATTCTCCAGGGCCAAAGTGCTAAGCAAGCTTAAAATGAAGGTATATATATATATATATATATATATATATATAAATGCACGTTTGTCTAAACAATATAGAAATGATCATGAATCACTACCTTCTTAAACACTAACTTTTTACTTTTTTTTTACTCAATGTCAGGTGTTATCATGGCATCACAAGATATTATAAGCTGTCATTAATGTGCTTTTTTTAACAGCAGACCTTTTGATATGCCATAATAGGAAAAGCGCAGGTAATAACTTGAATGTTGGCTCTGTTGTGAGATTGAACTGGACCTTCTTGTCATACCTGAGCAATACTGAATCAAAAACCAAAAAAAAGCACTCTCACGAGTAATAAATAACAAATCATACGAGTTGGCAGAACAGAACATGGTCCAATGATGCTGATCTGTCATTACTAGCTAAGTTTTATCCTGGCGCCAGGTAACATAGCTAGTGTAGTACACGGGTCTACTCAGCCCCTTCAACAGCAGCGTCCTTGTCTTGACCCTCTGAATTGTCACTTATTTTGCTAATAAAGATATGTCATTGTCTTCATCAGGACAACCAGTTAACATCTTTGCCACTGGACTTTGGCACATGGACTAGCATGGTCGAGCTCAACCTGGCCACCAATCAGCTGACGAAGATCCCAGAAGATGTCTGTGGTTTAGTCTCTCTGGAGGTGAGTCTTGCATACACACAAAGTACGAATTCAACCTGCCAGTCCAGTATCCAGTTAGTTTATTGAAGAGGTGCAACGTTTAAATCCTATATTTACTGTAACCAATAATTACGATTAGAGGTGTTGGAGCCATTATGTCTAAACATTACAACCCTTATCTTGTGAGTGAATCCTTGAGTGTAATAAACTTGGATAGCCCCATGGCTTTGTTTACTCTTAATAATGATATTATGTTTTGGTTTGGTAAAAAAAAAACAACTACTGCAAAATCTATTGTATAAACTATCTTCATTTACCTTTTGGTTGAAGATAGGGCTCTGCAAATATGGCTGAAAAGCACAAAACTTGTTCTCTAAATGTTTTAATCATTATTGTTAAACATAAATACTAGTGGACAGTGGATGTGTGCAGTGGTGTGTAGCATACCTTTAGACTTTTGAAAGCTTTCATGGTTTCACTTGAATCAACCATTTCCAGTTTCATCATGGCTTATTTGACATAATTTGAGAATGATGAGCTGGTTCTGTTTCAGCAGTGACTGCTTTATTGCTTGTGTCATAATGCCAGACTGCCACTTCAGATCTGTTTCTCATTGTGTAAAAACTTTGTCTTCACAGGTGTTAATATTGTCCAATAATCTTCTCAAGAAGTTACCACATGGTATTGGGAATTTAAGAAAGCTACGGGAGCTCGACTTGGAGGAAAACAAGTTGGAATGTCTACCTAATGAAATTGCTTATCTTAAAGATTTACAGGTGAGTTTTCTGGAAATGCAGCCCTATCATTTAATACTTGAGGCTCTTATTAGCTATTAGCTCTTATTGGTTATTACATATTTTTGTTGTGGGGAAACAAAAACTACTAGAGATACATGAACATGTTCCCTAATGATTTTTATTCACTTTTACTTGTCACTTCCTCATGTTGTGGCTTCTTTTTACTTTTAACGGCTCATTTTCAGTTCACAGCCTGGCAGTGGATAAAAAAATATCAGATTTTGGCAACTCCTGTGGTATCATAAAAGACACTACAGCAGATGGCAATGGAAGCTTTTAATAATGTTGTAAATAAAGGTGGAATTTGTTTTCTTCATTGGTGTTGCATATAATAATTGTCTGATTGTACTGACAACCAGAAGGATGTTTCCACTGTATGTTTGGTAACTCAATCTTTTGTAGTTATAAAATTTGGCAATTGGCAAATCCAATTCTCATTTTAACCAACCTTTTACAGCACATTATAACCACCCTGTGCTCTTACTCTCTCATTAGAAATTGGTGTTGACAAATAATCAGCTGACCACGTTACCCAGAGGCATTGGCCACCTCACCAATCTGACTCATCTTGGTTTGGGGGAGAACCTGCTGCAACACCTTCCAGAGGAGATTGGTAAGTACTTCTCTCACACCTCAAACTACTTAGATCAGTGACATGCTCTGTTAATCTGCTCAGAGCTGGACTACTTTACTGATCCAGGGGTGTGCTCCACCCTGAGTGAACTAGATTCTGTGACTTGGAGACGAGAGGAAATAGAAATTCTTACTTCTTGGCTAATTGTCTAAAAACCGCTTTAAATTTTGGCACATAACTAACGTAAAACATTAGCAAAAACTGTTCAAAGGTATCTTGTTGCGAGAATGCAAAACTGAAGTACTCTGCTTTAATGAATAAACCCCCCAAAGAAAGAAGTCTTTAGTCTATCAGCTTGCTTAAAGGGTTTAAGAGTATTGACGTGCTGCTTGCAGTGTTGTCAAGAAGCATGTAGAATTAACCATAATTATAATCTGCAGGGAGTTGAACCACCATCACCAGTGACTTCTGGTTCTATGCATTATGTTTGGTTTGTGATCAATAATAAAATCATTTTAGTTTTCTAAGAATAGCTTTGAAGCAATTTTTTATTATGAATTTCTAATATTTATGTTTTAGTATTGAAGAACAACCTAATAATGTATTTCCGGGAGAGTCAGGGCCATTGAATGGTGATGCCCAGGAAAGAATTAGGGGTAGGCCTTTCAAGCAAAAGTTACATCGCTGATGGTTGAAATGTTTGAGTTTAGTGAAACACAATGGCACACTTATTTATTAATTTAAGACTAATTTCTGGTCTCTCTTTATCCACCTGTTCTTGAACGTGTTGTAGCCATGGATGTATAAAGAGAACTGTAGCGAGTAACTGTTAATAACGGTCCCCTCTCAATACTCGTAATACTGTATGTACTACTAATATTTATTAGTACATACAGTGTATTTACTAATAAATATGTCCTGTAGATCTCAAGAGTTTGCACTCGACACTGCGCTCCCTCGGGAGTTGTCAAGATAATCAAAGGACAGACGTACAGGAAGACAGAGATTATTTATGCTGTCAACACACTATGAAGCGTTTGTGCCACTTTTTTTTTTTAAATCTAATTTTACAAATTAATTAGTATAGCTGTTCTTTTTTTATTTAGAGTGTAACACCATTTCCTTGGTAAAAGCTAAACTTGACCGTTAGGATTTAAGAGCTTAACAGTCCCACCTCTGACCCTTCTTCCCAGTGATTGGTCCAGCATGGCTAGGCTGGTTACTGCTGATGTTAAGAGTTAAGCCAGAGATTAAATGGGTGGAGAAAAAAAGCTAAAGGTGGGTGTATTTTTAGAGTATCCAGACTGGATCCAGAATTTAATTATACCCGTGGCTTGGAGGTATTTAGGTTGCCATGAGAAACTACTATGTATAAACATCATCAGTAATAGTTTGTCATTTAAAAAAAGAGCGTCCTTGCTTTAACTGTGAGATATACCAGAGCCTGGAGGAAGACCATGTCCGTCTCTGTATCGTCCCTTCAGGGCCGTTAATGATTTCTTGGTAGCTGGTGCGTTGGTTTAGCTTTTTTAAGATCTTGTCCACACAACAATACTTTTCCACAGTCCTTTAATTTGAATTAAAGGACTACTACAGTTCCATACCACGTCTTTCCAGGATTAAGACAGACACAGCAGTACACATACAGTTTCATCACAGCTAAAACGACAGGAGAATAAACCACCAACCTTTATGATTATTGATTAACTGTTTTGGCCATTTTCTAAGCAAAAGAACATTCCGCTCTTCCTTGACGTGTGATAGTAAATTGAATGCTTTTGATTTTTGGACGTATGGTCAGATAAAACAAGTAATTTGGCGACTTCACCTTGGGTCTTAGAAATTGTGACGGGCATTCCAACTTTTTTTTGACGTTGCGTAGACTAAACGTAAATAGTGAGTCTCATGATTCAGTAACTAAGCGAGGGGCACTTTTTTATTCTGGCAGATCATATTTATTGACGTGTATTGCCCGCAAGCCGTTGATTTCAGGGCCCGTTCCCCTTGACGACCGCATCAGCTGCAGTACGAGCCTCGACTAACGGTATCCGTCTGTCCTCAGGTACACTGGAGAACTTGGAGGAGCTGTACCTCAACGACAACCCCAACCTGCACAGCCTCCCGTTCGAGCTGGCCCTCTGCAGCAAGCTGTCCATCATGAGCATCGAGAACTGTCCCCTCAGCCACCTGCCGCCCCAGATTGTCGCAGGAGGCCCCTCCTTCATCATCCAGTTCCTCAAGATGCAGGGACCCTACCGTGCCATGGTCTGAGCCAAGAGCAGCTCAATCCCACTCCTAGTTAACTCCAAACCCTCCACTTGCTCTGCACCCTCTCGCCTGCCTGCCTGCCCCCATTACGTGTATCATACACTGTAAAGAAAACAGACTCTCCACAATCAGTGTCAGGGGCAAATACGAGGAGGAAGAAGAGGAGGAGGAGGAAGAAAAAAATGTTTCTTTCACCATCCTTGGGCGGAAACGAGGCAAACCTTTGGAGACTTGACTTCTGTGTTACTCCGGAGTTCATCACGGTCATTTTAGGACCCCAGCCGCCCCCGCTCATCTTTCATTCCAAATCGTACAAGAGGAAAATATTTCCATCTCTTTGCCAAAACTGAAGATATATAAAGTTATATATATTGAGTAACTGTGAGCTAAGTGGCAAGTCTTTTAACCATATAAACCGTGCTCCCATTGCCAATGTATTTACAGTAATTACAAGCATCTATTATGTGAGCAAGGATACAATTGTATGCAAAAACAAACAAAAAAGTCTTTGGAACTTCACATTTACTGCTGCTGCTGTAATTTTAACTTTTTGTTATATTTTCTTTTGATATTCCCTTCTTTTTCCTTTTATTTTTCATCACATTCACTCAAGATAACTTATGTTAACTGCTTCTTGACCATAGAGAACAAAGGTCTAATGATGGCGTGTTTATAATTTCTTTTTTGTAATTTTTCTTTTTTTACCTTTTTATGTTTGTTTTTTTTCCATTTTAAAACTGTGCCTATGTTTAGAGTGATCCAGTGGTTCATTTCTAAACACAATTGTCCATGAGAATACAAAGATATAAATTATTTCAATAATTCTTTTTTTATTACTGCCCCCCCCTTTTGTTGTCGCATTAATCTGTTGAAGCAAGCGATATCAGTTGTAAAATAGGGTGATTGGAGATCTTTTAACAAATAGCAGCAGTAGTTGTTAAACATTAAGCTAGTAATGTATACATATGAGGAACGCCAATCCTGCGTGCTTGAGAAAAAAAAAAAAAAAAAGAAGCAAGTTAGACTTTTCTCCAAAACGGGCGGCGCTGTGACCCCCGTCTATATTGCTTTTGTGTGACACAAAGGTGTTCGAAAAAAGTCAAACATACGTCGGCGATGGAATAAATGATAGATGTTTTATATATGTATACAAATCCTGGTTGTTGCCTTGAGTGCAATTTTTAGTTTATGTTTACTTATTGGATATTATCTTCAGTGTTGGGCTGCATAGCTATCATTCAATTGATCATTGACCAACATATCAAGCGTTTTTTAAAAGACGTTATCTGGGTCTGTGGAGCAAGTGGTGAGTGTATCAGAGCTTCAGAAAAGTTTCATAATAAAACATTGACAGGTAACACTTCCTTTTTTGTTAATATCCTTCATTTTTCTGTAGGTTTTCTTCTTTTTTTGACATAAGAATCTTAGTTACATGATGGAAAATGTTCCCTTGATTTAGATTTGTAATTTAATTTTTATATATATATATATCTTTTGTCCCACACTGTCCCAGCAATGCTGCTGCTCTTATGCACTTTTTTAAAAACACATTGGCATCCTCTATATTAAGAAGAAGAAAGGAAGAAAAAAAAACACAGTAGCCTCTCATTGGTTATTTTGAATGGGGGCATTTTGTTTCATAATTAAGTATTTTATCTGTTAAACGGTTTATCATGTAAATTTGTATCAATTAAATATAAATGTTGAGTTTATAGCACCGGGTATACTAATAACTTTCTTTAGGGAAGTTTTATCCTGTCAATCTTAAAATAAATTTGGGTGGCATAGCTGTATGAGATGTTTTAATATTCCCATATCCTGCTCTCTCCATTGCAAGCAAAATGGCTTATTGCAGTTCAGACCAGGATCATTTATTTTAAATCAATTTACATTGAGTGTTTTCTTTATTTTTTTTCCTCTTAATGATAAAATGTGTATTCGGTTAGTATTATTTCAAGTGACTGTACATTACAAATCCCAACAAAAGGTAATCAAACCAAACTTTTTTTTTTTTCCCTTATGAAAACGTGTTGCATCCCAGCTCTATATTTAACCATGATTCTGTTTCGTATTGGATTGTGTGGGTCTACTTTTTATTTTATTTTTTGCAGCAGCAGCTTGGTGTGTTTCAGTGGGCTGTGGTTCGGTCTCCTACGCAGGGAGGCCTGGGCGACGAGAGCGCCACAGCTCACCTCTGGGGGAACGATGTACCGCTGCTTCTAATTTACCAGCAGAACCTGTTGCTGCTTCTCGTGGACTGAAACATATGCTGTACAAGACTGGGGGAGGCGCGGCGCGGGGCGGGTGGGGTGGGGTGGGGTGGACCCGGGGAGGGCAGGAGGCGGAAAACAATCCACTCCCGACACTGATACAGACTTCACTCGAAAACCTGACGAGGGACAAATCCACTGACCTTTTTCGATTTGGCGTCGGGCCCGGTGGTTTTCTCACAGATCAAATCGTTTGGACACAACGATGAGACAACACAACAAGGTGCATATTTGAGCTTAACGCAGTTACAGTACAAGACTGTCAGAAAAAGACAAAAAAAAATTGTAAAAAGGGCTTTCTGTGTTCACGCTCAACAACACACCGGAGGCATTGCATTCCTGGGTTTTATATAAAAGCTTTGGAAGTTTCTTTTTTTTGTGTGTGTGTATTTACTTTTAGCTGTAAACAATTGTGTGAAAAATGCCTTCAACGAGTACTCAAAAGTGAGATGTGCATTAGGTATGCAGCGAGAGTGCTGTGACCCATTTTTACATTCTGTCTCTTGTTTTTTTACTTTTTTTCCATGTGCCATTTTGCAAGGTTGAGAATGCCTGTGTATGAAGATGCAGAGGATGATGAGAGGTGGGGCGGGAACCGACCTGGGCTGATGGACCGGAGAGCATTTATCAGATCCTGGAATGTAGTTTTAACGTGCCGTGGAGGAGGTGGAGTTCACCCACTGGCCCAGTCGGTTGAAGGCGTGACTCGTCGGATTAAAATGAGGAGCGATGTATTGCGCACTGGTGCATCCAAATGAATTGGGAGGATAGCTGGTGTTTATTTTTGTATTTGTCTGTGATTTTTAGGCCGTGGAGAGCATCGCAGAATCAAAGTCATTTCGCTCCTTTTGCTTTTCTTTTCTGGATCATGCAACTTGTCTTTTTCTCACCTGGTTATTTTGTACAGGAAACAAGCATGTTGAACACATATTTGACATGATTTCTGGGTCAGAATCGGGCGTTTTTGCATAGAGGACATTGATTTAGTGGCTATTTGGTGTATCTGCAAATGCTCCCTTTTTGTATATTGCAAAGGGTATCGAAGCATTGTGTGGCAATGCTTATCCTACTTAATCTACATTGACAAGCAGCCTTAATGGTCTCTTTTTATGTGTTTGTTTGGCTATTCCTTGTGTCTATGGCCACTGACTGTACTTGATGACAAGCAAATGGTCGTTACAATGTAAATTTGGGTCTAGTTTCTTTGTCTTATTTTTCCTTTTACTCTGTACAGTAATCTGACGTTACGGTAGACTCAGTATTACAAAATCTGTAATGTGATGAGTTTTACAAAAAGACAGAGTGCAATGGAAGGTAATGCCATTATGTTACCAAGTGGATGTGCATTAACTTGCATCTCACTTGTCTTTGGCATTAAAGGGGAATTCCACCAAAACTGACTTGCATTTTTATTCTGCACAGCTTTTATGACAGAAATTACCAAGATTGTTTTCTTCTTAAAATTTCTTTTCTTTTCCAGTATTTCCCCCCCGACACGTCATATCAGGTTTGAGTCATGAGATTGCAAGATCGGGGCGGGGGGGCGTCAAATTATGTGACGTCTACTTTAATAGTCTGAGATTTTGGTTCAGGTTGATGTTTCTAGCATCACATGTTCTTCACCATGGGAGCATATAACTACATAAATGTCCATTCTTTGGAATTAAACCGTGTCAATTTTGGTGGAATGGCCCTTTTAATGTGAAGCCGCCAGCTCTTACCTGAAACCCTCCCACCCCCACACATGCCCACAAAAACCCCCACTCACACACACCCCAACGCTCTAGCATCTCCGGTATCTCCATACATTTACTTGACTGCCTTATGCGCACCAAGCAAAACCTTTATGACCGTTTTGATTTAATCAACACAGACAGATAATCACTTTTCTTCTTTTCTTTATTGTCAGTAAAGGGATCTGTGTCCAAGGATTGAACAGATGTTCAAAGCAACGTTTTTGGGTCAGTTGTCTCGTGACTGGGTGAGCAGATGCAGACATGACTACCTCTATGTGAGTCTTCATTGCTAACCACAGTGACCAAGATCCAGTCTGAGGTGTTTCCACCTGTGTACATACAAAGCCGCGTGCTGGCAGCAGGAACTTGGATTTGGAGAAGCAATTCAACACCAATTTGATTTACTAAGCATCCTTCTGTTTCAGTTTGGTTATATGCCTTTACTAAGTATTATTTGGCAAAGGAAAAAGAGGAAATATACATTGACTTGTGTGCTTGGTTGTAAATGACAAACTTGATCAGTGCCGCCCCGTTTTAAGACAGTTCTCCTGAAACAAACTAGTTGCAGAGTGCTACTTTGCAAATGAGAGAAAATGACCATGTTTGGTGATGTTCTGTATGTACATACATCTTTTTAACTGTAATAAACTGATAAATATTTACAAGTTTATGATGTGTGTTCATGTGTATATTTCGGCTTCACTAAACACCACAAACGGCACACGACGAGGCTGAAACACTAAACAGCTGGTGCCAAACAGGTTTTGTATTGAAGTTGGCTGGTGTTTTGCACTGCCTCTTCCTTTTTCTTTTTTTTTTTACACACCAATACTGGAACATGAGACAATGGCCAAAACCTATAACTCATGAACCTTCCCTTACACCAATTCTGCACAAATACAAACACATTTTCCCTCGTGCAGTTTTTAACCACACTTTCTGCAAAACACATAATCTTCATCGATAAAAGCCCTTGCGTTCACATGGAAAACACTGCCGTTCAGAGTGTTAATCTCAAACCACCAATCACACCATTGACTCATCAAGTGGGCAAACACATGTTGCTTTTCAATTAGGAATCTTAGCTTTAGCAGTGAAAGGGACAAAGGGGAGCTCTGCTGTGTTGGAGAACAACAGATGCCAACTTTGCAGAGAGAGGTAGAGCAAGAGGAGTGAGAGTCAGAGGGGCCTAATTTTCTATTTCTTTACAGTATTTTCTTTTGTCAGTATTTTACAACAGGCTGCTGTGCAGTGTGACGCTAAAGGCCTACTGATAAGATTATCATAGTGTTTTCTGCTCATCAGTGTTTTTCACTGAGCACATCAGGGTTCAACTGGTTCTTAGAAATGTCTATTCGTTTCATGGTGTGTGTGTGTGTGTGTCAACTGAACACATAACAGAGAAGACAACATTGTTTTGAATGCAGTCTTTCCTTTTGATATCTGGAGATCTTTTATTTTCTAGTCTTAATGTAAAAAGACAGTCATGTTTTGTTATTTATAACAACAAACAGCTACTTGCTGTCCTCACATTTCTATCCTGGAAAAAAATACTTACAAAAGGGAAACTTGGAAGGGGGTAAATGTACATAAATTAATGTAATAATGAATAACAACTATATCAGGGTAACCAAAACTCACAAAATTAGCGAAGTTTAAAATCAAAACATACTGTACTGAATATATAGCAGCTGAGTGACATCTCGCAAACCTATTTTATATTTCTTATTCAGGTGCAACCACTGACCTGCGTTAGAGCTGAACATGTTTTCTTCTCTACAGCTGCTTTTGGAAATATAGTTGTGATTCATTATTTTCCCCTTTTGTTACAAAAATATAATTCAGAGAATAAACTCTGAATCATACACTACCGTTCAAAAGTTTGGGGTCACATTGAAATGTCCTTATTTTTGAAGGAAAAGCACTGTACTTTTCAATGAAGATGACTTTAAACTAGTCTTAACTTTAAAGAAATAC
>JAVQJL010052076.1:0-39391 GCA_036024295.1 Nannoperca obscura
AGAGAGAGAGAGAGAGAGAGAGAGAGAGAGAGAGAGAGAGAGAGAGAGAGAGAGAGAGAGAGGGGGAGGGAGAGAGATTAGATAGTAACAACAGGATGAAACTGTGTAAGGACAATAAACCAGAAATTGAGTGATGAAAGATTGGGCACCAGAGGAATGAAGAAAGATACACTGATAAGAGATAAGAGAATAAAATGATGATGCTTAATGTGATAAAGAGGAAAGAATGATACAAAGTCAAGATTATCATGTCTGCACGTCTGTATGTGTATGTTATTATTTTTATCTCAACTTGCAGTGTATGCATTGCTATGTGCATGGAGCGCAAGCATGCACAACACATGCAAAAGTAGAGATTTCATCATTTGAAATTGTACATCTTAGAAGCTGTTGCATGCTCACAATGAGGGTTTGAGTGTGCAACCTTTATCACTTGTCCCATATTCTTGTTGTCACCCTCCACTGGGTGGTCAAATCTAAAAAGGCACAAATTGTCCAAATCTGCCAAAAATCACCCACCATAACCAGAGAAGCATCATTTTCCCTTGCATGTGAGCATATAGAATAGAATAGTATAAAATAGACTAGAATTCAATAGAATAGAACTAAACAATCAGCGTGCTGGCCTCTGTCCCAGTGCGATCTGCTGGAGTAGCACACTGCAGCATTCTGCAGTTGGTCCCGTTGGGCTTACAGAGTTTCCACCGCGCTCCATTGGCTATATTGATAACCTGATCCCTGTCACCCCAGCTCTCCTTCATCCGTTCTTACAGTCTTCCATACCTCCTCTTCTTCACACACATGGACTGTACAGTAATTGCGCAAAGTTTATTTGCGTGAGCAAGTAAAGTGTGTGTTTTAGTGCTATTTGCTACACATTCAGAATGGAGACAAAATACTCAAACCCATGAAGCTCAGGGGGCCTTGGGATGAAAATAATCCGTGACATTGACCTAGAGGAGCTTACAGCAATTCATGCCTGAACAGCATTCTCAACTCACAATGAGGATGTTAGTTTGTATTCATTTAGGCAGAATAGTATGTTACCTCCCTGTGCTGACCAAATGCTTTGTTTGTGGTAATTGGCTGCCTCAATCATTTGATTTACATCTATACATATGAATTCAGTCTGTAGTGATGCAATGGTTCTTAGACATTTTTAAAGTTTTCCCCAGTTAGCAGCGACCTCAGACAACTGTGTTGTGTATGTGAAAGCCGTCATTCTGAAACACTATGCAGCGTACCCACGGCAATGAGGTGGAAAGAATATTACCCAAATCAGACAGGTCAGTAGCTATTTTCAAAGTAGAGGAATAACTAAATAAAACATTTAAAAAATGCTCCGTGTTTTGCTTTCATATTAGCAATGATGTTGTAAAAGTAGTTGTAATCATTTTCATCTTATTTTGAAACAAGCCTCCCTTATTCTTTGGAGTATTTTGGGATTTACCTCAAACCGACAAAAGAACAGTTGAGCAGCTTCCAAAGTGAACCAGTGTTCCTTTTTTTCCCCCATCCTCACTGAGAAGCTTGTTTTGGCCTCTAGGCTTCGGCAGACACACAAGATGTTTAGGTCTTCTGGCTGCTTTGTAATCATTTATGGATGTACTCCAGTTTAGCTTGAATGTCCTCATAATGCTCTCTGTATTCACCCCAGAAAGAATACACTTACAAATTTGTGCAGACAACATTTTAATACATTTGCCAATAAACACACGCGCTGCAGAGTGGACCACACTGGAGTCTTTTAAAAACATTAGAGCTTTATATTTTATTAATCAGATAAACTGTTTCATTGCAGTTGAAAATCTTTTATCTGTCTCTTGCTTCTAGCTTTGGGAGAGAGCTGCTCATGTCCCACATTTTGATGGGTCTATTTAAGATCATAGGAATATGATGTATGAGCTCTGATTGGCAGTTATTTTATTTTAATTTATTTTTTGCATCTTCAGTCTAGTTGTATTACCGGGAAGGACTTCTATAGTGTATTATTTTGTTCTGCTTTCAAAACTGAAATCTGTTCTCGCACTGAGATGATGTAGACTTTCCCATACATTTTTTTACTCTTTCTCTCTCTCTTTACCTCCCTCAGAAGAAGGAGGATCCAATTTAGCCATGTGAGGCCAGCCCAATAAATAGCTGCTTTACCGAGAATGAGTCTGATTGAGGATTTATCCAATCCTTTATCAAGACTGATTGTTTACCTTTGCCTGTGCTTGATTGGATTGAAAAGGGAGCTCTCGCCCTGATCCATACAGAGGAGAGAGAAATCTAATCATTTCTCTCTCTGTCTGTCCTTCTTTGTCTGTCTCTTTCTTTTTTCCTCTTTTTGTCGCAGCCCTTTTCCCTCATTTTGTCTCTATCTCTGCTTCCCACTCTTTGCATTTCTCAGTCTTCCTATCCTTCACTGCAAATCTCTCCTATCTTTGTTCTCTCTGCACTTCTTTCGTCATCTTATTTCTCTCCTCCAAAGTGATCTTTGTCTCTATATTCCTTTACCGTGTCTAGCTCTCCTATTTTTTCCATCCCTTGCCCCTATCTCTATTTCTTTGGGGCTTTCCCTCTCCTCTATATTCTCTACACTTCAGACCAGCTGCAACAAGCCATACATCAAGTCAGAAACAATTAGTTCACCTGAAGGAGCAGTCTGGTTTGGAAAAAGTCAATTTTGTGTGCATATTTTTAAAGAAAGAGTGAAAACAGCTGGTTCAAATGGAGGGTGTTGGGTTTTTTTTGTGTCGTGACAAAATTTGTCCATTTGAAGAAATTTACATTACATGTACATTACAGTATAGAGTTTCAAGACTGTAGGCAACAGGGAAAGGCAATGATATGCAATGATTTCCTCCTATACTGTCCTCCTGTCATGCACAGTGATTACTTTTCTGAATATGTTAAGACAATAATCAAAGAAATGAAGAAAGAGAGAAAGAACAAGACAGTAACACACAAGAATGAACCTCAGTGTTAGAGGTCACATAGAAGGTGCATTGTGGCATCGCTCAAGTTAACTCAAGGGACAGCGGGGCTTTTAGTTAACAAAGCACTGTAGTCTTGCTCACAAAGCTTTTCTTGTTACACATACACACATAGGCGCGCACACACACACACACACACACACACACACACACACACATATACACACATATACATACACACACAGACACACACGCATGGCCTCTTCAAGAACACAATACGAGAGTAAATGGTTTTTCTGAAAGTGATTCCTACCTCCTTATTATTTATTCATGGCTCTGCTGGTCATTGCAACCTTGAGACCGGCGTGTGTGTGTGTGTGTGATGAATTCTATAAGAGAGGAAAAGGTGGAGAGAGCCATAGAAGAGAAAAGTGGAGAGGCAGAGAAAAGAAAGAAGTGGGGAGGAGGGCGGTAGGGGTGGAGGGAAGGAGATGAGGGCTGCGGTCTGGAATATGGGTTTGGATTTCCGTCCTTGAGGGGTGAGTGGAAGGCGATCGATAGTGAGGCTGAAAGTAAGGCTGATCGGGTGGCAGCACGAGGCTGCACAGGCACTCAGCAGGAACACAGCCTAGACGCAAACAAGGTCACTGCCTGACCCCTACCTGGATGGAGTGACAGAAAGAAGAGGAAGAAGAGAGTAGAAAAAGAAGCTCAAGATGGGTAGCTTTTCTCTGTTAGATACTGAACATGAGAACAACATGAAGAATGATTAAAACATAAAAACAGAAGGAAAACAGGCTTAAGGAGATGTGATGGAGTAAGACGAGACGAACATGCTGCATCTGTAGACATTAAAATCTGCAACAATAATAGTAAGACTTGCTTCAGAAAGAGAATGCAGGACAAGAGACAGGCAACCTTTGACTCTCTTTGATGATACAACTCAAGAAGAAAAATGCCTCAACCCACCTTAAATAAAACCACAAGATGTTACACCCACAACCATATGGTCAAGTATATGGAATGTGTGTTTGAGAGCATCAGTGTAAAAAAGAACAGATGACTTAAATAGAAATAAATATATTAATAGAAAAAGGAAATATTGGGGAATACTGGTGATGATTTGCTCTGTTCAAAGGATATGCTGACCACTAGTAAAAGAAACAGACAGGGTCAAGACATGAGGCGAATTGTGCTCGTTGTGTTTTTGTATCTGACCAGTTTCTCAAAAACTCAATAACGGATGAAAATAAATTTATTCTTCCGGTAGAAGAAGAGATAGAACATCTGCTACTGTTGTGTACTCGGTGTGCTGCACACAAAAGCATTGCGTAAAAAGCGTATGGTGTTCATTCAGTGTTTTGGAAGGTCATTTTCTTATTAAGCTACATACAGACACTTTTAAATGAGTAGACAAAGCAAGATGTGGCATAGACAAAGATAACACTGTTGCCACTGTATGTTGTGACATAGCCTTCATTAACAAGTGAGAAATCCAGTAAGCTAATTAACCTTTTCAATGCAATCACTTATCATGCACCTGTTGAAGGCAAGTTTAAAATGCAGCTTTTGTGCCGTGTCTGCATATTACTTTACTTTACACTTTAGTTCACATACAAACTAGAAACACATTACCAAAGTACTTCAGGTGTGTCTGTTAGCGTGTGTGAGTGAGTCTTTGCATCTGTGTCCTTGACTACTTGAGACATTGAGAGAGGAGAACAAATTAGATCTCGAGGCAAAAACAAAAACATAATATCGCTGGTGATGAGTCTGGGGGTACAACTCTGTACTGGACTCTTCTATACCATGTCTGTATGTTTGAAAATCTCCGGAGTGTCTGCTGCTGTGGTAACGCACTGTACTTTGCAGACTGGCCCCTCTCTGAGGCTAAAATTAATAAAGATGATGTCTGTGTTTCTGTGCTCACAAAGTTAAATGAAAAGGTGGAAAAAAATAGACTGTATACTGAATAGTGGCTAGACAGAGATAGACAAATAGACAGACAGACAAGGGGAGTACCCTCAAAAAGCCTTGAATTAAAAGTTTCTTTTCATCTGCAATTTTGAAACTACTTGCTAGCAGTGTCAGAGTAGTTCCATATTGGTAACATGGCTAGCTCGCTAACACAAGGTGGATGTGCACTCATAGTGAACTTAGTGAATGAAGAGAGAAAGTAACTACAGTAACTTGGAAAGATCTTTTTTTGACATCGATCAAAAAAAGACGATCGGCTCAGTGGTTGTGCATCAACGTAGCTGAATCTCTGGCTCTTGGTTTTCTGAAATGTATTGGTCAATCTTTGCACCCATAACAGATACTGAAGGTAGATAGATATATGTCTGGTTTTTCTTCGCTCCTCTCTCTCCTTCCATTTTTCATTTCTCAGCATCCTGGCATCATCATGCCACTCAGCAATGACATCATCTGCTCTACACACACACACACACACACACACACACACACACAGACACATCAAAGTGAGAGCTCAAATTTCGCTATCCCGTGCCATGCTTGTGCTAATTACCCATTGCTCATTACAACTAACACGTCCAACATGGGCATTGCGTGTAAGGTAGTTGCTGACACGGCTGCTGACAGCTGTCGCCACACAGGCCGTTTGGATAGAGCTGCTTATGTCTGCTGATTCTGTCTGCCCCCTGTTTGTTCCGTTCTGACTCAAACCATCTGACGGTCAAGGAAATGTTGAGCCAACGCTTTTTGTTTTTCACATGGGAGAAAGCAAGTAAGTAGATTTTCTGAATATGCTTAACAATTAGGAGAAGGAATGGAAAACATGTTGAGCTTCAGAGTCATATTAGCTATTATCTTTTCTTACAAACATAATGTATCACCATCAACAGTGTCAGTGACTTCATGAACACAGAAGTTAAACACACGGTATGTCTTTTTTCAAAGATCATGGCGTTATCGTAAATGCTGATGATTCTTCTGCTTCCTGTAATCTTATCACAGCCTTGGTCTCATATTACAGAAGCAGAAAGAGCGATAAAGGAATCCATATTGTATGACAAGGTTAGAGAGAGGGATGGCGTGTTCAATATCAATGAGTCAGTTTATTGAACTTTGTGCTGTGTGATCTCTGCACTGAGGGGTGGAAGGTGTTTCAGATTGATGGCAACTGTTGCTCAGTTTTATGCAGGTGGCTACATTAAGTGACGTGTGTAAGAGCTTATTGATGTGAAATCAGTTATGTTCATACTGACAATAATCGAGTTATGCTACTTGCTTAAAGAAAGCCTGTCAATTACCTAGGATACTGATTACACATTTTAATAGTCACTCGTTAATAAATGGAGATTACATAATAAAAATGCCATTTGATTCATATTTTTTACCTAATTCTTCCTCTCACTTGTCTCTGTTCACTCAATTTTCTTCATTTCCTTTAGCCTTTTTTTTTACATTCCTGGTCCAATCTTTGTTTGGTTTTGCTTTTCTTTCAATTGATCAAACTTTTATTTTCTTCCAAGTATGTTTATGTCCCTTGTTCATGCTTACTTGTGTCCCTTTCCCCCTCCTTTTGTGCCTTTCCTCTCAACCTCGTGTTTTTTTCATTTTTTATCAGCTCCTTCTTCTCTCTCCTCTTCTTGTTTACCCCCTTTCATTGCTGATATTTTCTCTCCTACATGTTATTTTACCACATTTTCTTCCTTCATTTCCAAATGAAAATACAAAAAAAAAAACTTCTGCCCTCTCTTGTACTCACCTGTTCTGACACATTTCTTGGCTCTATTCTCCCTGAGCTTCCCTACACCTGATGCCATGAATCAGCAAAGTAATAACCATTCAGGTGGTGATGCTTTAATAAATGATATTTAATACTCAATCTAGTCTCTTACTCTTTTAACCATCCATTTATTCTTTCTCTCCTGTCAGCTTCTTCCTTCCATCCCTCCATCTCCTCTCCCAGTGACAGATAATTAAAAAATATGTTTGTGCATGTTTGTGCACAGGTTTATTTAGTCTTGTGCTGTATGTCCTCCACACCTTGCCACTTAAGTCATTCAACTTAGACATTGTTTGTAATGGGAGCGATCACTTCTAAGTGTCTGTTCATAGGTTCAAGCTGCTATTATCAACCTGCACTTCTCCTCTTTTTCTCACTGTCATTTTGTTATTTCTTCCTGATTCACTTCCCCTCAGACGTTGCATCCTGTGTGCTTACGTGTGTTTGTGTATGTGTGGGTGCCTGTGAGCGTGTGGGTCTGTGTCCACGCCAAGTACTATTCCCCGATAACAGGATTACCATCTTAAGCCTATTCAGGGTAAGTGAGCCAGTTGGATGGATAAAGCACAGTATCGTCGTCTCCGCTGGTGTAACATCAAGAAAAGAGTTAGAAAAATTGTAGAAGGCAGGCCTAGCAAGCTCTTGGTAAGTTACTGTGAGGGAATATAAAGCATTCAAACTCTGTAACACCCCAGAAAGCAGCAGCGGTAGAGGGGGGAAAGGCTTGCAAGCTAAGCATTGCTTACAGTGATGTCAAACAAGGGAGGATTTAACTTTTCACAGTGACATTTGATTCAGTGGTTTATAGTAAATTACATGAATTATAAACACTGCCAGTTGGTTCCCAAAAACAGAGATATGTCCCAAAATGTTATCACAAATTAATTTGTCAATTGTTTTGTAAGGATGCAGCACACCGTATAGCACAACACGTCGACAGCTTCAGGTTCCATGGCAGTGACTTTCACCTGCTTATGGTGGACCAAGAGCAACTTACAAGATAGTGCCCTCTGAAGTTGTGTGACTTTTGTGATGCCTTAATATGACAAGCAATTTGTCTGGAAATGTCTGCTAGCAGAGTGGGTCTTTATGTTTTATATGAGCATTGGTTATAGTGCTTAGGCAACTTCATTTTTGACTTGCATCCCCAAAAGAGAATTGGCTTTTTTATGTATGTTTTGGCTCGAGCTGTAACTTTTTTTTTTAACTTCTTATCCTCAAAGGATTCTGTATTTTTTCAGAATCAGACGAATCAGTAGATGAGAAAAAGTCTGTTTTATCTCACTCCTGTTTGCTATGTCCAGATGGGTTAGTTTCTCCTGGAGGAAATTTTGCTCCTCAGTAAGCATATCAGCTATTCTTTTAAGGCGGCAGTCTCAGTCTTTTGGCTTTCAATTTAAACAGACATCTTGACCCTTGCAGATTTCCTTTGCAAATCTTTTCGAGGCTGATGCACAGAGGGGTCTATGCAATAAGATTAAAATCAATGTATTATCAGATTATATTTCTAACATCATATATTGCATTGTTGAATGTTTACCATCATTACTTCATCCTAACCCAAACCCAATCCTAAAATACCAAGAGAGAGTCTGTTTTTAAAACTATAATTTATGAGTTAATTAGCTTGAAATCCTAAAACAGATTTTCCCTGCCAATAAATTCAATATCAATGAGTCAGTTTATTGAACTTTGGGCTGTGTGATCTCTGCACTGAGGGGTGGACAGTGTTTCAGATTGATGGCAACTGTTGCTCAGTTTTATGCAGGTGGCTACATTAAGTGATGTGTGTAAGAGCTTATTGATGTGAAATCAGTTATGTTCATACTGACAATAATCGAGTTACGCTACTTGCTTAAAGAAAGCCTGTCAATTACCTAGGATACTAATTACACATTTTACATAATAAAAATGCCATTTGATTCACAATTTCACCAAATTATTTTCTTTTTCTTTTCCCATTTTTCTTACTACTGAGTTAAATTCCACTTCTGATCCCTGATTGCTCAGGCAGAAATGTAAATGTGGAGGTGTGAAGCAACTAACTGGAGACCTTTCCAGTTTGCAAGCTGCATCATAATAATTCTGGGTTGGATTAGGTCAGTTTGTCTGCACATACTTTTATTATTTGTTATAGCTGTGTTGAATATTGATAACACATTAACATAAAGATCAAGATGTAAACAACCATCTCAACTTCGTCTTTCTAGGCTAAATGATTATTCAGTATTAAGGTCTCTCATGTATTGTTGTGTAGTGTTGACAGTTTCCAGTTTAGACAGGAGGGCAGAAGGGTCCGACGGCCATTGGACCATATCTGCTGGATCCTGTTGTGATGTGTCACTCTGACGACAGTAGTGATAGGCTTAGAGGCAGATCAGGAGAGGGAGGGACAAACAGAGAGAGAGAGAGAGATGAGAAGAAAAGTAAGAGACTGAGACCACACATACATAGAAAAGAGAGCAATGGGAGGGTGAGAGAATTTTAGAGAGACAGTTGCGGGCCACTGACCTGCCAGTATGGTTGACACACATTAACTTTCTTCTTCCTCACCACCTAAAGAAGTGCACACCTTTCACTGTATTTCTCTTCTCTTCTTCTCCTGTCACTTTGTCCATGTAGTTTGTCCATGCTGTAGAAGTACCTAATTTCTTCATACCTGGCATTCCTTCACTGATCCGTATTCATGATGCATAGTTAACTCCTTCTCTCTGTCCCCTACAAGTCAACACAGATTTACGGATCTGAATCAGGAATGTGTTGCCAGTTTGTTTGGTACACACAGCTAAAGCCAATGCATTCCGAGAGCTCTGCAATAAATCCTGCCTTTATGAAGCTCATAATGTTCAACGTGTCAGCGAGTTGTTGATTTAACTCTATCATTTTGGAGGCCAAGCATTGCAAGGAGTATCTAATATTTTGTCCACTGAACATTGTAAGCTTCAAGGTTTTATTGCAGGGCGGTTGTATTGGATTGCGGTGGACTTAGCAAGGTGTGTGTACCAAATAAACTGGCACCTGGGTGTATTGTTAAAATATCCATCTGTATTATTGAGCACAGCCCATTTACTGAGGCTGGAGATGCTAGGGCTACTGCTGAGAAAATGTTGACTTTGCTCGTCAGGTTGCAACGTGGTTGACAATACCAATAAAGTCTGTTTATCTGATTCACTTAAACAGCAGGAGTCCACAATACATTTCACAAAAGATCATTAAAAACATTTCCTCCACAGTGTGAACGCTGAGAGAGAGGACTGCTGCTGAATGTCCCAAAAGTTACTGATTTCAGCTTCAACCCTTAAATGGAAAGAACTGTGTTTCACAGAACACTATTGACTTCACTTTCTAGGTTTTAACATTGAAATTTCAAAGACACAGCAAACAAATAACACCTAGGGAAATCTGTATTTCAAAATGAATGCAATACCAGACAATAGAGGGTACAAAACTTTAGACTCTGTTCATATCAAACAGCACAAAGACTCAAACATCTTTACTTGGCTCACACCATATCAGTGTAAACAAGGCAGTGTGATGCAATTCAATGACAAGTTATTGTTTATGGTTCTATCTGTACATAAACTGCAATGCATTGGTTGGAAACACGTTGTGTAAAATGGAATTGTTGCTAATTTGCCAGCCCACTTGGCTCTGGTCAGTATTTTAGTGCATTCTTTGAAAACCACAGTTCGAATAAGGCCTAATGGCGCCATCCGCCAACCATCCATAAAAACTCAACAATAAAATGGTCTCTAACTTCCTTCCGCAACACTATGACAAGGCTGTTCTTCTTTTCTATGCACTGTATCTGTTCTCTTGTTGAAACATCTGTGTCCTAGACAGCATACAGCTCCCCAGCTGAATACAGAAACAGCTAACAAAACCTGCTGCATTTTTTGTCAAGCTGGATCCCAGGGGATCCCAAACCTTCCCTTCACATTACACTTATGACAAAATGTAAGAGCTATTATTACAAAAGACTCTGACTCAACAAATGCATCTTCATCTTCCAGCATGTGTGTGTGTGTGAAGAGAGAATCTGGGGGAATGTGTGTGTCTGTGTAAATGGTTGTGCATTTTTGACACAAGATCTGATGGTAAGTGTGTGTTTGGCTTTTCTGTACTCTGTAAAGAAATAAAGGAAGGGGAGAGAAAAGCCAACCAGACAGGGATAAGATGAGGGAGAGAAAAAGGACTGAGAGAGATATCCAGACCAATCCATCGGGACCTGAGTGGAAAATATAGAGCAGCGTCCCGCGTCTATTGAAGGAAGGGAAAAGAAAGAGGTGTAGAGGGAGAGCGAAAGAGGTCAGAGAAAGAGAGCGCAGGTGATGGTTCTAAGCTGCTGGTGTCACAGGTAGATATAGGCTCCTCTGCCGCCTGGCTGTCATCTGCATCTCACACAATATCCCCTTTATTCGCAATATCACCTCTCTCTTTTTCGCTTCATCTGCCTCCCTGGTGTAGCGACTTCCAGTGTGATGCACTTTTTCTCTCCCCATCACACAGCTGCCAGCGTTACTGTATATATCATTCCCTCTCATTCTTGCTCTCACTTGCTGAAAAAAAGCTATATCTCACTTACACATACAGCCATTTTTTTTCTCACTCACACACGTACCTTCTCCTTACCTACTGTATCCCTCACCAACTCACACAGCTTTTCTTCCTCACACGCTTTGTCTCTCTGTTTCCTTGCATACTTTTCTAATGCCTTTTACCTGACTATCGCCTTATATAGCAACACTCTCAGTGGTATTATTGTAAGCTCATGTGCTTCTTCCATTCCTATTGACTTTCTGTAACCTTTTGAGTACAATACATCATCCTGTTTTTTTTTGCATGCACACACAATTTCATCATATACACAGAAAAAGAGGTCATGTCAGTAAGCACATAAGCAATTTTAACTGAAAAATATTATTATTTTACTTCCCCTGTTCCAAAGCCCCTATCACAAAATATTACCATTAAAATCCTTCCAGACTTGAACCTAATCTTAATGTCCCTGAACTCTAATCCTATGAATAACTCCCTCTCTAAAGCTAAAGCAAACATAATGTCCATAATTTGTACGATTTTCACTCATCTTTTAATCCTTGAATAGAAACGATAAAAGCAGGAGAATACAGATGCACACTTCATGCTCACTTTCACTCTCTCCTTTTCTGTCTCTCACAAAGGTCTACACACCAGCATACGCACACACTCACGCAAACCGGAGTCACTAAACCATGGAGAGACAGGGTTCGGTTCATTGCTCACCTTGGCTGGTTTGATCAATGGCAGTGTGCCTCCTCCAAATCTCTCCCACAAACAGAGCTGAATAAACAGGCAGGGAGCGTTTACACAGGCACTGATAATCTGCTAATCCATATAACCTGCTTTCTAACCAACACACACACACACACACACACACACACACGTTCACATGCTCGCAGAGTGAATATGTACGCCGATGCTGTGCACATATCGAGGAACACAAGCAGCCAACTGTGCATGTGCATGAGAGCAGGAAACATCCATTTCTACACGCAGACATTTGCATGCACACGCACACACACAGTATCAGTGACTTTTGCCCATTATCCTTTCTGACCTCCTCAACAGAACATGGTTGATAATCTCGTCGATGTTGATAACAGACTGAAGGGTTATTAGGGATTAATAGACTGTACACACACACATACACAGACACACAACAGAAAAACATTCCAGTGCTGATGAGTTTACAGGCTTTCATGTATCTTTGAACTGTGTGTGTGTGTGTTTGTGCATTTGATTAGTCGAGTGAAAGTATCATGTAGCTGTCGGCCTTGCAGCATTCCCACAGCTTGATGGGATAATTGAAGCGTGAAAAAGCCATATAGAGTTTGTCAAAACTCTTAATGGTCTGAGTTTAGCATCATGGACACCACTAGCACAGCACTTAGTGTCATTAACTTCCACTCTATGGAGCAGAGAGAGATTGTATCGTAGAAAAAAAGACATAACTGCATTTGTGATTTTAAACAGTTAATCAGACAATTTAATGCCCAGTGAAATTAAGACTCTCCCTGTCTGACTCATGGACTCTCTTTATATTTTTAATCACTTCAGTTGCTTTAGGCATACATACATTTCAACAGCTCACAGCCTCACTGAGAAGGCTCATATCTTGGACAGTGTTTTCATACGTGATGTATGTGAAGAATGTATAAAGGGGCAGAGAGAGCATGGTTTTCATTGTCAATCAAGTTTGTGGGTACAGAGATGTTAAGGAGTCAGTTTATTTTGTTTTTTGCAAATCAAATGTCAAAGCTTGTCTTTCATAGTCTTTCTTTCTGTTGCTGTCTTAACTTACTTCCATTACACTTTGACTGATTCTGTCCTTCAGAATGCCTCACTTTCACCGACAGCATCTTTGTCAATTCAACATTTTCTCCCCTCCCCTGCTCTCTGCAGGTACGGTGGACGAAGACGGCGGGCAGTGCATCAGACAAGTTCCAGGAAACATCCATCTACAATGAGACGCTGCGCATCGAGGACATCCAGAGGGTGCAGGGGGGTCGCTACTACTGCAAGGCCGACAACGGGGTGGGGGTGGCTGCCATCAAGTCCATCCGCGTAGATGTGCAGTGTAAGTGGGCAGGGAGAAAGAGGAAAAAAAACAACCCCTTCCACTTCTAGACCACAGTTGACTATCACTACAGCTATTCCCACTGTTAGAGAAGACCAAGATGGGGAGAGATGGAAAGATTGGAGGAAGAAAGATGAAAGACAGATAGGATGGATGATGAGATTTCAGGTGGGAATGGCTTCCAGGAGTATCTGATGACTTATGGTGGAAAGGATGAAAAGCATGGTAGGAGGATTAGGATGGAAGAGGATAGATCAAATAGAAATGCAGTATTTGGAAAAGGTATAAATAAGAGAGTGCAGCACATAAAAATCAGAATCTCAATATTCTTTTGCCCATAGTGTACTATTGGTTTACTTTATGGATAATATGGGGATGTGGACTCCACCAATGAGAATAATTAGAGGGAAAAAACTGTTTTGTCAGATACTCCTGGGGAAAAGTGAAGTCTGTGGAACATATCAAGAGTTTTATAACAGTTAGTCCAGGTGGTACGGGCTCCCTAACACACTGTTTCTCAACTAACCCATGTCCCCACAAAATCACAACCACAAAATCAGGCCATTAGCTGCTCAAACTGAGACATCTCCAATGATTGTTTGCAGCTTAGCTCTGTCACATCCTCTGATTTGACAGAGCCTGCCACAATTAGTATGTCAATTGCTTATCATCTGATAATTATGAGATCACCTCTCCCTTTCAGATCTTGTTACAGATCTTTCGAACTGTCCCTGTATGAAAATTTCCTTTGTTATTGTTTATAATACAGATAAACAGTTGAGAGGCAGTATTGGGTTGTAGGGGCCCCGTGCTGCTGCTTGTTTCACTGCCCCACTGTCCCTGTGTGTCAGGGGCCAGGTCATGGTGACAGGTTGATGCACATGCAGCTATATACCCAATACATCAATACATTTATACAGTTTGTGTTAATTCCCAGCACCCTAAAATCCTTGTCCACCAGTTTCCCCATTTTATTGCATAGATAGTGCCTTCCTTCATTGATTCAATCATTTTAATGGTGAGTTTATAGACTAATAGAAAAAGGCAGATTTTCCAAGGGTACCATAACACTAAACATCCATTACCTGCCCTTCATTTGCTAAATCCATCTCTTCTTCTGCTTTGCTTTGTGTGCAGTACAACACCACGGTTTGCCACCCCTCCTTTAGCATCAAATCTCTTGCACAATGCAGTCACAGGGCATACACACACATAATCGCCCCATGCTTGTCCCTCTAGCATTTGTCACTTACACACCACCCTGCCTCAGCCTCTTAATGGGGCTCTCCTTCCCTTCCTCTCTCCCTTCTTCTTCCTCCTCCCTTTCTGCTGTTAGTGTTAGTTCTCCCCAGGCGCCAGCCTGGCCCCTGCTGGGGAGCTGGTAATTGCAGGGGGCCTGGGTAGTAAACAGGTTGTATTGTGTGTGTAGTTGTGACAGGAGCTCTGTGAAGCTAACCAGCTTTGACGGCCAATGCTTGTTCAATTCCCCATCCCCCATGCCGCATTAGACCCAGCGGCGATCAGCCACGCTTCCTACACAGGGCGATTTTAGTGCTCAAACGATGTAACAATTAGCTTAGGCTACTGGGGGAAAGGAGAGAGAGAAATTGAGAGAGATAGATGAAAGTAGAGGGAGAGATGGATGGGAGAGGGCGGAAGAAGAGGGAAAAGCAGGGAGGAAACAAGCAGGAATAACTACAGCGGTGATCGTTCCTGAAGATGTAGTTTCAACTGTTGGACAACTGGAAAGACCAATAAATTCTCTCTAGAAGTACATAAAAACAATCAATGTATTTTATGTTTATTAACGTACAGATGGGTGACAAATTAAAAGAAACAAACAATATCGTTTCTTAGTAAAGTGTTAAGCCAAATGCTACAAGTCTCTGAAACCAGCTGAAATCCGCTGGGCAGCTATATCGGGTAGACAAGTTTACTTTTCAACTGTATAATGTACTGCTTAATACATATATTGGTTATAATAATAAATAAAAGACAAAAGGGATTCGTATCACATTGTTTTGTTTATGTTATTTGATAAATAAATATCGGCCAATATATTGTTATCAGGTAAAAGTATTTTAAAATTTTCATCAGAAATCGGTGTTTGTTATGTTTCTCCACATTTATTCAGGTTTTCCTTTAATTTGTCACTTCTCTGTATAAGTTTTAAAAAGAAGGGACGGGGTCATAATAGCTCATTTTACTTACAGGCTCATATTTACCTAATATGTATTGGTGGCAATTCTAAAAAAGACATTGATCCGTTCGTGACTTGAATGATTTAGACTTGTTTGATTGACAGGAATCATTCAGACCTGATGCAATCTGCCCCATCCAGGCTCCATCATGTTGCCAAAATCAACTGACAAGATGGCAGCTAGTGGTAAACACAAACTCCAGGCTCCAACAAGCCCTGCCGAAAACCAATGGGAGATGTCACAAATATATTATTATTTTTCTACAGACAGTGCAAGGGAAACAGAAGAATATGTTTAGTTCAAGCAGAAAGGTGTAGGGGAAATGTGAAGGTAGCATATATAGTATGTGAATGCTGACCCTGGTGCTGTCTACTGGATGTGCAGGTCAGACTGTAGTTACCTAAAGAGAAGGCCTTTCCAGGAAAAGCTGAACAGCGAGTACAAGAAAAAAGCTGAAATAGAAAAGAATGGTGATCGACGGTGGCCGAATAGATGGTAGATTTGAGATAGTCATAATTTGTACTTAAAAATAAGGGGAAGAAAAGAGAGAAGAAAAGAAAAAAGAAGAAGACAGATGGAGGGGAAGGAAGAAAGAAAAATGAAGAGGGGGAGAAGGAGAAATGGAATTTAGAGAGGGAAAAGAGAGAGATTAACATAATAGGGTAGATGCACTCATATGCTTTTCAATTTGGATGCATCCAACAGAACAGTTATTGGACTAGAGGGCAGAACATGTTGTTACCTGCACAGGGTACAAACAAGAGCATTAACTCTCTTTCTCTTAATCAATTTTAATTCATTATTTTTTTTACATGAAATTACCATGCACTCCCCCCCCCCCTTCTCCTTCCCTCATTCCTCCTTCTTTCATGTTGTCCTCTCATCCTCCATGTTTTTCTTCCTTCCTGGCTTCCTGTCTGAACCACACACACCAGTGCGTGATGAAGCAGTGAATTTTGTGTGTGTGTGTGTGTGTGTGTGTCTGCATATGAAGTGAGTCAGCTGGGGGCTCTCCCCTCTCAGCTGTGAGGCTGAACCAAGCCCAGCAGTGTCTGGCTTTAGGTCATCTGCCTGGCATGCAGCTTTGACTTTGCTTTCATACAGTCGCATGGATGCAAGCAGGCATGCAAGAAAGCACTAACACACATACAAACACAAGTGCCTGCTCTTCACTCACACGCACACACCATCTGCATTTTGCAGAGAAAATTAGTAAAGGTTTAGGATAAGAGCAATGGTGCATATTCAATATCCTATTTCCAATAGACACTACATACTTTTTTATAATTTTGTCCTCTTTTACATCTGAAGATGTTTTCCTTTTGTTTTTGTTTCTGCAACTTACACGCAGAGACCTATCTACCCTCCTTTTTCTCATTCAGTTAGTTGTTTGAGAATAATATATCTGTAAATTAATAACCCTGTGGATTATTAATTTAGCATGTATTTACGTATTAATCACAGGGCTATTTCAATAAATCAATTTGTACAGAATAGTTGATGTCACCTAGATTGTTTTTCATATAAATCTACTTGCAAGCCCTTCAGTCAACATATTCTAAAGTGTATGTACTTAATAAGCAAATACAAGTGAAGCTACTCCTTCCCGCTGTCGATCTTCCTTTTCCAGTTCCACAGAAAGCAACCTTTCCATTGATCTACAGCCACTTAGACCAGCTTCACTGATGCTTTCCACTCTGCAACACCCCATCCACCCATCACCTGTTTTTGCAAACAACCTTCTTTCCCTGTTAGACCTCCATCACACAGGGGTCACCTGTATCAACCAGCTGACCAATGACCTGGCACTCTAACCACTGAGGCAGTGGGACAGTGAGCAGGCGGGGTTTAACTTTGAGTAGCCTCTACTGATGGGATGGACTTGGTTCAGAAACCCAACCAAAAGCAGTATCCATGAATAAAATGGTTAGCTCAGCTTTAGTTCAGATCAACTCCTCTATGTGGATTCATTACTCCCTTCAGGACACAACCAGGTAAGTGGAAAAGTGTTGGGGGTGATGATGATGATAGTGATGCTGATTGTGTTAGTGTTGATAGCAATGTTGTGGCTGTGGAGATGATATTCATTTTTTCTGGTTTTAGTCATTTTTTATCTTGTTTCTGGGAAACTGGTTGACTCAAGAACATTGCAAAAGACAGCAAAGCGAACTTATTACCTTCCCCTAAAAAGGCAATGTGCAAATACATGCACATGTACGTAAAAATACAAAGAGTCAATTTTTCTATAAAACAAGGAGATTAAGAAGCAAACCCAGTAGAATCATAAATTAACCTCCTGTTCAGCTGACTTTCTAGCCAGACTGACTTTTTCAAAGAAACCAGCACTAACCTCTTGTGGCATTGTCAGTAACGACGTCAATGGAGAGTATAAGACCATGAATCTCCAAATGTACACAAGCCCTTTTACCATTTTGGCAGTTATCACCCTAACTGTCACTGGCTAAGGGAGTCAGTAGAAGAATGTATAATCTATTATTCCAGCACTGTGGCTTTAGAAATAGTCCCAGTGCAGTAATACATATAAAGGAAGTGCTCTAAAATTGGTGTTTTTGACAGTGGCATACACACAGACACACACACACACTTTCACACCCCTAAACAGCAGGCTAGGTGGCATTTAGTTTGTCCGTGTTGGGCCAGGGTCTTATGTCACAACGCAGGCTCTGTGTTCAGTGTGACATCAGTCATGGCTGGAGCAGGAGGAACAGGCACTGGCACTGAGTGGAAACGCAGTATGAATACTCATGCATAAACACACTAAGTACAAGCTGCAGGTACACACATACAGACAAGGAGAGAGGAGGGGAAGCAGTAACAAGTAGTTTAAAAGAAGCTTTGACCTTTCAGTGGAATCAAGGTTAAAACCACAGGGTGAATCATTGGGCCACCACACTCTGAGTCACACAGTGTGGCAAAAATTCACACAAACTTTCCTCCCTGTGCTCATCATCTGTTTCACATCTCATTCCTTGTGTTTCTTCCTTCCTAACTTTCTTCCTCTGTTTGGCACTCAATGCCCCTCCCTCTGAGTGTTACTTGTTATTACTCTCTGTTACTCTTTCAATATATATTTCTGTTTGTGCATTCTTCTTATTTCAGCTTCCTTGGTCTGGTTGTCTTTTCTTTATTGCCTCGTCTCCATAGAATTTGTCTCTTTCACGTTCTTTTGTTAGTTTCATCCCCTGTCCAAATTTCTTATTCTGGCTCTGTCTATGAACACATGGTCATTGCTCCCATGCTAGGCTGTTATTGAAGTAGTGTATTTTGATACATAGTTCATATGGTTGTTCATTTTATATTCACACTTCGCAGCTCCATGATTTGATTTGGTCTGCAGCACATAGTTAGAACAAGCACACTAGAAATGTACCGGATCAAGTCAAATTCCTCGTAATCTTGAAATTCTCCTTGGCCTGGAGAAATGCAATATGTTCTGTTGATTTTCCCACACAGTCAAAAGGAATTTGAATGTGACCTGGGCAGTGTGTGTGTGTCAACGCAGTTAGTATTGTACTTTCTACTTACTTTTCTCTGAACATACAAATAATCTCTTTTGGCTGATGCTTTTGAATATAGTCATTTTCAGAAAGCATTCATTGGTATCTACTATAAATTCCTTCCTGATCCCAAATTTCAAAAATGAAAGTGATCACTGAAGGGCCTGTCTTTCGACACCAAAAACACAGATGTAACTGATAACATTAATGAAAGCTCTGGTCCATTTAGGTGTGTGATTTAGCCGGTGTGTGCAATACCATGGTGCTGTAGTGAATGCAGCCATTATTAGTTTTACATATAAACATAAAGCTGTGAGAAATGAAACGCAATTTAACTGCAAGGCATTTAACAAAACTGGAGATTTGATGTGTGAAATTAGACTACAGTGAAATACAGTGCTGTTCAAAAGAGATAACCATACAGTATCTGCATCTCTCCTTATACATCTCCATTTGTATACAGTTGCTTGCTTGCCACAAAGCATTAAGATCTTTGGTTTTGTGAGGATTTTCTGGCCTGTGGTTCTTTGCTTTGTCTGTAGTCATGGTAGCCATCTTTGATTCACCTTCCATTGTCTTCTCAGTTGTTGGTCAATTAAGATGCAGTGAAATGATAACGACTTGTCAGATTTCCTACCACCAAATATGACTTACAACCTGGAACACAGCAATATGACATTTTCCTTTTGATTACGGTATTTGAGTTTCCCACCCTAAGCCTGAGCCAGAGGAAAGTGGCCACCGTGTGACTATCGTCCATAGATCGAGGAAGTGCAACTTTACTGTATTTGCTAAAGTTTGTGGTGTAATGACTACATAATATAGTGACAGAAAAATGGAAATATGAGTTCCTCTTATTTCAGTTCATATAGCAAACAAAAGAACACCAGCCCAGCGCAACCTCATTACTCTCAGGTTTCAGATGTCTTTGGCTTGAGTGATCTGTTGTATTGAGCTACAGAACCTTAGCATTCTGCAGGTGTTTAACATTGTACTACCAATAAGTGAAAAAAACCCAGCCTTGCCTTGTTTCCAAAACCCTGGAGTGGCTTTGGAACAGAGAGTGAGAGATCACTTTTGCATTTTTCATCCAACATCCCATTACCCTCAAGCCTTTGCTACCTGGAAATCCAGTGTGGACGCTGCTACACACAATGAGTCAGAAAGAGCTGCTGTTTTCTAATAAAAATTTGCAAACATTTCTTCCCTTAACAATTACTAAGAATTATTCTGATCAGTCAGTCAAGTAAAAAAAAGACTCCAATGTTATAAATAAAATGAAAGATCTTGCTCATCATGAAGGAATGATTCACCATTATACTGATACTGATACTGATGAAAGGTAGTCTTACATATGTTTTATGTTTCCCTTTAATGGAAAAGGAGTCAGCAGTCATGTTGTGTCAGACAGCACTGTGACATAAACAGAATCCTTGAGCTCTGGAAACATTGTTAACATGATTGTTAAAGATGTCTGCACCAACACCATTTTGATCAATCTACTCCGTGTACTTCACAACAAAAACGGGTTCCTATGTTTACTGTCATTGGTGACACCCATAGGCATTAGACTGAGAACATACTACTGTTCCTCTCAACATTGGTTGACATACATTTGTGTTGCATGAACAGAGCAGGCATTCGCACTAAAGAACGTTAGTAGAATTGCACACAAAAGCCTATACATTGCAGTGCTTCAGCTTGATGCAGAGCATTCATTTGTCCTTGCAGTCTGATATTCTTGTTGGCTGTGAAAGAAGGAAATACTTTAGTTAGCCATAATAATTTCATAACATTGTATGGTAAATAAAGATGGCACATTGGCACAGTAGAAAGCACTGGCACCTCACAGCAAGAAGGCTAGATTTGAACCCAGCTGGAGTTCTTATGTTCTTCCCATGGTCACATGGATTTCCTCCCACTGGCAGCCCACATACAGGCATGTCAGTTGAACTGAACACTGTATCTGTCTATGTGTTATTTTAGCAGGATGTTTTTACATTTTAAATTAGTTTAAAAGTGTGGAGGGACAGAAAAAGGGTAAAACCTGGTCCCAATTTTTATCAATTTTAGGGTCTAAAAGACTAATAAGTACAACAAGTTTTGGAATTGGTCAAGTAGATTGCTTCACCTAACCAGAAACAGAAGTCTCGCCCAGGGGAAAGTATCGCTCGGAAATCTTGCTAGAGGTGAATTTCGAATTTGTTGCTAGAGATGAATTGAAAGGAAGACAACAGTATTTCTGGGTAATTAAAAAGGTTCTTAATCTTTAAACAAAAAGGTCTGTCTCTGTAGAGATCATTTCTATAATGTTGTCAGACACTTCGAAGAAGTGACAAAAATTTGCACTTTTAGTGGATGTACTTTTGCTGGGTGCAGTTGCCCACAAGGATTACAGTGGCCGGCTGGTGTGATCTGCTGGACCAATTCCAAAACCTTTTGTATTTGTCATTTAAACCTTAAAATAATAAAAATAGAGCCCAGGTTTCAAAATACCAGAATTACCCTTTAATCTGACTGGGTACATTTTTGTGGTCATGGATAAATAATTATCTGTCTCTAAACTCTCAAGAGACCTTGTCTCAGACCACAGAAGGACATTAAAGATGATAAATAGATCTTGAATATGTGATGTCCTACACACATGAAGTCCTTCTTTCAAAATATTTTTCTGAGAATTAAATTCAGATAGTCCTTCCTCTGTCTTGGTATCAAAAGATTTAAAAATGGTACATTGCTCTCAGTTGGGTTTTTTCTCTTGCCAAGTGCTTTCTTTTTAATTTCAAAAGATCAGTCTGAGGTCTTCTTTCTTCATAAGTTTGTCTAGTTTTTCCCTAAATGTATTCATTTGAATTTCTACGGATTTGTTTGACTTGTTGTCTCTTCTGTCTTGTACAAAGGTAAATGAGTAGTTTTTTTACTTTAGTATTATTTCTGAATTCTGCACAAAATGTACACAAACCCCAACCTTTAAACTTTAAACAACCTATAAAATGTATCTCCAGGTTGAAGCTCTACAGCATGTTCACTTGAATTCCTAGACTGAACATCCACATTGTGATTTGTACATTGTGAGCTGTCAGTAGCTATCTGGGGCAGTCAGTACCAAAGGCTACATGCTTAAAAGTAAAAATGTTCCACTTAAGTGATATATGGCGCTGCTGAACAGTAGTTCAGTGAGTTTAATATGGTGCTAACACTGTCAGGGTTAGGGGTCTAGGTCCCACTGGGCCCATCTGCCAAAAATGTACGCACTCATATTGCAGCAAGGGACTTTGGATTAAACTATGTACCAAATTTCATATCGTGCAGTGATGGGATGTTGAGTATGTTGTTGAAGCTCATAATAATACTGTTTCCTCATCCCATATGTAGAAATTGCATAATTAATCTATGATTATAATTAGGATGTTGATTTCAAGTTGAATTATAGGAGTAGAAAAAAACAGCTGAAATAGATTCTCAGCACTAACTCACTTGGACATGACCAGCACAGCAGTGGTGCACCTGCAGAACAGTTGCAAGATTTGTGTCAATTATGTCTAATAAATGCATTGTCCTCTTTTTTACTGTAAAAGTGCAAACCCCTTACTAGGATTCACTGACAGTTTGATAATAGAGAGTGAAAACCATTTAAGGGGTCTTCACGTGACAAAAATCAAGTAGTTTATTGAAAACTGAAGTGTCACAACAACTTCACAAATATATCAGCCATGTCCCATTTTTTTATGTTTCATGTATTTGGAAGTTGTGAAATCCATGGTTACTATGATTTCATTGGTTACATCTAAGTTTACCATACAGTCACAAGCATAACCAAAGCAAACAAGTGGTGTGTGTTTGTGTGCATTTTACTATACGTACTCCTGCAGCAGCTCAGTAAATGGAACACTGAATGTCACTGGACTTAAGGCCTAAATCCAGATTGCTCATGTCTCCGTAGTAATATCATCTAAAAAGAAACTCATGTTATAGTCGTACATGAACTTAACATGACCCCAGATAGCAATTGATAAAAAAAGTTGATATAGCAACATCCAAGCGAGAGCTGTACAGCTTATATTCAATATTAACAGGTGGAATATGCCCAGTAATAAACAGGCTTATCGGTCATGTGATTTGCTCTCTCTGAGCATCAAAAAGATTCTCATTACCACTATCTCACCTCCAGTCAAATATGTTAATGAAATAATTTGACTCACAATATGAAGTAAAAATACACCTGCACCATAAGGAGCCAGCCTAGTCACTCCGAGTTCTCATTTGATCTTTGTAAGGAGAAGAATGTGATTATTATCAGCTTCACTGCTACCAGATTATCATCATACCGTTGTTAGATCCACTTCAGGACTAATGTGATGGAATACTAAGGTGGATTTCATTACCAATCACATATATTCACACAGTCCCTTTCAGATAAATGGCCTTGACTTAATAAGAAGATAGTGAATCTGTGTATGTTTGTGTGTGTGTGTTCATAGGTCTGTGTTTGTGAGCAGCAAAAGCGACAGTGTGTCCATCTTCATTTCAAGGGGAAATGAATTTGTACAGTATGTGTGTACCAGTAAGTGAGCGTGTCTAAGTGTATGTGCAGGACAGTGTGTATGCTAAGCGGCAACAGGAGGACTATTGTCACAGGAAAATAATACATCTCTTTCTCTTTAAAATTAATTTTGTCCCACAGTGCATCCTATTTTTATGACTGAACAAGCAGAAGATGTTCCATAGATATGGGAAAGCAGGGAGGTATGAAAAGGTGAGGGAGCTATTGTCCTGTTCCTCATGAATACATATTTTTGATTAAGTTCATCTTTCTGATATTTAAAGTTCTTTGGATGAACGTGGAAACAGATTTTGTTCCCCCTCAACATTCAGCTTCATGGTCTCTCTCATATCTGCTTTATGAGAAAGATAATTATTTAGCTCTCTATTTATTTGAAGATTTTTCGTGTCAGTAAGGTCCAGCACACAGTGTGCCAGTGAACAAATCACTACCATGGATAAAATAAGTCTGTATTAACACTGGTTTGGTTTATTGTTTACTTCACATTATGAAAGCTGAAATGTACTTTCTTGAAGTAAAAGGGGGAAGAAACACGCCACTTGTATTAGCCCCCCTTTCCTGTACTCTCTCTATTCTTCTTCTTCTTATTATTATTATTATTTTTATTATTATTATTATTATTTTTATGTAGCAGTATTTGATATATGTGCACTGAAGTATGAACCGTTGCCCATACTCTATGCAGTTATTCTATTATTATTATTTGATAGATGTGCACAAAAGTATCAACCCTGTTTTCTAGGAATTCTGTTAATGTACTATGAAATTTTGTTCCCAATTATGTTGTGGTTACAAGCGTGGAACGCTGCCTGGATTATGTTTACCAGCAATTTTTAGTTTTTTTTTGTTTTAAGTGGTCGGGGTTGGTGATGGGTGTTCTTAAGTACTTTGGTTAAATTTAGATTCATATACACTAAATGTTAATACAGTAAACATTTTGTGTTTCTTGCTTCAAGTCACTGCAGACCTTCAAACCAAGACCTTGATCTTTCCCTAACCATTAACAAAGTGTTTTCGGTGCCTAAGCATAACCATAAAAAAGTTTAACAACCATTACTTGCATAATAACATTTCCTCATTATGTTCATAGAAAATATAAACCTGTTACAAAGTAGATGTAGTTATAAACATCGTTTCAGGGGTACAGGGTTGGAAGTACCAGTATGTGTGTGAAAATGAGTATCCATGAGCAGATCCATTTGTTCACATTTAAACGTGTTTGTGTCTCTGTGTACACAGGCATGTTTGTTTATTATGTTTATGGCTTCAGCGCATTATTGTGCTCAAGTCCTCTGTATCTGTATCATTGTCTGTATCCTCTGTATCACTCTGGAACAGACAGACAGGTTTAATACAGCAGCTTCCCCTGTAATACCAAACCCAACTGATCAAAATATTATTTAATTATCCTGAAATAAAACACTGATTGTCTTTGCTTTACTTGTTCTCTCATACAGCTGTTCCAACTCAAGCCATAGGGGTTTAAAACTTTAGTTTGTTTTCTGGTTACTTCCATTTCCACCAGAAGACTTATAATTGAAAGTAATGCTTAAACAGTAATTAAATTAAGGTATTTGACATAGAGTGCATGATAGGAAAAGATAAGAAATATGTGAGGAGCCTGCAGCGATTAGACCCCATTGTGACATTATTTTGATCGCTCCCAATGAGAGTGTGGACACTGGTGGTGGTGGTGGAGCAGGAATTCTGATGAGCTCATTGGAAGGACCCATGGGTGCTGGTTGTGATGAAAACTGGCAGTGAATGGGGTGGAGGAAGGTAGCATGAAATGGCAGTTGACAGCAGCTGAGAAAAGAACAGTTTTGGAGTTGGACAGCAACGAGTTGATTGGCTCACAAGAGGTTGTGGTGAAATCTGACTGGTTTAACTGAAAGAGAGAACGCCTTCAGCCGGCTGAATTGAAGACTGGAAAAGAGAGAGAGAGAGAAAGAATGTAAATAAATAGATGGTACTTTCTCTAAGTTTAATTTCTTTCACTTCAGTGTGAAGATCAGCGTGCAGGTAATCCATCATGAACCATGAACATAATTTATTCTTCTATTTTAGCCAAATTGTGTTATTGTTGTTTGGCACTGAATTAGTATTGTAGGGGCAAAACAGCAGAAATGTAATATAAAAGCAGAGATGATGTTCAATAAGATGTCTGCGCAATTGGATTATATACTGTGTGGAAACAAATGAAAGGTAGATAAAACAGTTCAATCTTAAACACTGTAACAGGATTTGGAAATGGTTGGCAGTTATATAAAGCACTTATCACACTTAAAGCATTACTATGGTCCTTCAATGGACCAGTTGTCATATGGCATCTGTGTATTGATCACACAAGCTTCTCTTCACCAGCTGAACTAGATTCCAGTCCTTGTTCTGTTTGCAAGACATTTTATTTTATGGCTGCTAATGTTGCACCTTGTTAATAAGGTAATTCCATAATTTCACAAAATGGAGAGATTTCATTCTTCACCTGAGGACTAATGTTAACACTATTGTAGCACCGTCTACAAGTTTGTATTACTACATCACCTTTCTTATCAGACATCTATGAAGGGCGCTCCAGACCTTTCAGAGAAGCTGCCCAGTGGTAAAGTGACTTTGCTGGCCATGTGCATTAGTGTACTGCTGAAAAATCATGCTCATCAGTAGAGCTTGCTGGGTAAATTAAGTAAAAAAATAACAGACTTTAATTTGACCTGAGATAGCCTCCAAAAGTCCAGCAGTGCATTGCATTGTATCTCCTACAAGGGAACGAGCCGACAATCCGACCATTGTCTCACATTAGGCCTAATTAATTAGCACTTTGCTATGGTATAAATCCCTAATGGAAGCTCACTGACCTTGGAATTATTTTCAGTGCTCAGGAAGCAAAGGCAGCCCTCTCTGGGTTTGTTTATAAAAATATCTTTTTCATTTTGTTTTATACTTTGTGTGTGTGTGTGTGTGTGTGTTTATGTGTGCATACAGTCTTGCATTAGCACTGTGTGGGTAGATTGATTTTGCAAGGTGTTAAATGATGAGTGGACGCTAACAGAAAAGACTGATTACGCATACTATATGTAGTCACACAACTGGCATTTCAAATTACAAATTGTAAATTTGAAACATTGCAAAAAATGTGACACAGGCTTTTCTTTAAGTCATTTTAAACTGGGATTGCAATGTTTAAAGTTCACATTTCACAACAACAGTATGTAATGTGTCATTCATTGGCTTTGTCATAGTGTTACAATTCACATAACAATACTGTGAATATATTAGTCTTTATTGGTGCCTATCTGTCCACACACTTAATTAAGTTATCACTAGATGTGTCATGTGTTGATCGCATTGTTATTTCCCCATTAACACCAGCTTTTCAAATGCCAGGATGTTATTCTGTTTTCCAGATTTTCTTCAGTAAACATCTGCTACAAATACACGTTAATGCATTAAAGATGGTGAAATGAATCAATCAGAGAAAACATTGTGTTCAATTTGTAGTTTTTTGTGTTTCAGTTCCAATGCACTATGTTGAAAACGCCTGTGTAAATATACAGTTTATACATTGCTAGTGACCAGAATTTCAGCATTGCACCCTCACAAATGCACCCTGATTCAGTCCTTCTTGGTAATTGTTAGCAGGTGTGGAGGATCCAAAAGTAGAAACTGATGATTCCTGAAATAAGAAGCCAATCTTTTCTAAATAAATAAAAATACCTGAATTACCATTTGGTGAATACGAGCAGATACATTTAGCCAAATTTCAGGTATTTGTCACACAAAAGAGAAACTATTAGATGCATACTAACATATATACATATATGGACACTACTAGCGGTCGTCTACGAAAGCTAACAGCACTGTAAATACAGTGTAGGTGAAAGAGCGTGCTCCGTCTGAGGTCTATGGTTTCTCTTTGCCCTTCTCATCAGTCCCCAGTTACCTTTGTAAAGATGGCCTGTAATGTGTAAGATGTGTTACTAATGGATCTTTATGCTTCAGACAGCCACACTGGCCTAATTATTTTCTCAAGCTGCCAGATACTGTGAGCAAGCATGCCCTGGAGAGAGAGAGAGTGAGTTAGAGGGTGTGATTGAGTCTTTAGCAGAACCTTTGCCTTCAAGCAAAAAGCATATTTTACTATCTAACACGTGCATTCCCTGACAAGTCGGCTGGTGTCACCTTGACAGAGGAACATGCTGAGACATCAAGGAAGCCACAACTGTAGATAATGGCTTCTCTGTGTCCAAGCGAATATGGATCAAACCAAACAGGGAAAAGCACTTAAATGTATCCCACAAGTCTTTTGATCAACAAAGAGAACAGAATAAAAAAGTCCTCTCTGCTTTTAAAACCTCAAAAGGTTGGATCTTGAGTGAGAGATCTTTTCTTGCTCCTTGTTTCACATTAGTGCTGGGATTTTTGTCATGTTACTGATAACAATACACTCTTAAAAGGGTGAAGTTATTATATCTAAGTTCCTCAAGAGAGTAACGTTTAGCTAAATGCTTGTAATGTAAAATATTCAATAGCGAAGATGTCTGTGAAAGCTTTGACTCAGATAATGCCACCCTCAGCCTATAGAGGCATTGTACAGAGGTAGACAATGTGAACATTTCTCAGTCATCATCCTGCATATACTATACCTTGTATTACCAATGCAATTATATGCTTTTATATTTTTTTATTCATCGATATTTATTCCCACATCAGGGGCGGCAGGTTTTACTATGTGTCAAATGGGATAGCGCAGATGACACCCCAGACATCACTTTTGATTTGTTATGAAATTATGCATTTTTATTTCATGTTCTGGTATTAAAAACTACACTCATTTGTCTGATAGGTGTGATATAATTACAGGTCAGAATTTTTATCTTTTAAAGGCACTAATTCTTACAGCGTAAATGTGGTTAACATAAAACCTGCTACTCACACAAAGCTATGCTTACAAATGAAACTGATTTGCATAATGGGGCTGCTATAGGTCAAACCTTTAAAGGTACGCTGTCGATTTCAAACCTCATTTCCATGGAGGCTATGCTAATCTCTCAAAATGGTCTTAATTCACTACATCTGCAACAAACTCTCTTATTTGTAAATGTTTTTGTTGCCATTCTTTAATACCACTGCACATTTGTAATTCAGTCCATTAAGCACTTAACTGACTAAACTGTGGATTTGTATCTCACTTCCTCTATTGGACTGAACAAACTATAAATACTAAAGTGTCCAAGGTATAGTTAGTATCTTAAAATAAAAATAGCACTAAATATGTGGCTTCACATGTGTAATTTCTGCTGAATAATTTAATCAACAATCTAAAATAACTGAGTTTCCTAAAATAATTGGTCTTCCAGGTGAAGTGCTTCACATCGAGAAGCCTCCAGATAAATGTCCTTGTGTTAGCCCATAATGTCTCTAACATCTTACTGAATCAGTGTCGCTGTCCCTTAAACATCATGTTGTCACAGTGCTGTTGCTTTGGACCCATTACTTGGTTCATTATGCAATAATTATGTCCTCTATCCCGCTCTTGCCCTAGCCTCTCTATTGTGAAAGGTCATTTGGTTTCCCTGGAGGGCCTTTCAGCTGGGACAATTATATAGCAGTAAGTCACGCAGGGCTTCAGAGAGGGATAGGCAGGCTGGGAAGCACCATGGGTGTGGCAACGTGTCATGCATTTTCTGACTTTTAGAGTGCTGTGGATTGTTGCATGCTGGAATGTTTATGATTGTGTTGTTGGGGAACAGTAAATGGGTCAATTAATCTGGAAGGACACTTCCAGCTTGAATGATAAATACAATTTTGAAAACTGCAGGTGATGTTTTATAGTTTAAGAGATTTAAATATTGATAGGCACTGCTCTAAGATACCTTTTATTGTAACTACAGCTCAGGTTATATCACTCTTGCGTGTATTGAACTGTATTGATTCACCTGTGACAGCAAACAGCATGTGACGGTCATGCAGACACTGTTGTAATTACCTTGGTGCCACTTCCTCAATAAACTAGGTGACATAAAGTGTTAACAGTAAGCCTAGCTCCTATTAAGAATGTTAGGGTGGATAGTTTGTATAAGCTCCAGGATTAAAATGTCATGTAAGAGAGAACAAATGGTCACTTTTCTATTTTGTGTTTGGAATGGTTCTTTTAGTTTCAGCAGATTGTTTTCCAAAATCAGTCAAGCGGTTTGTTCCTGGGGTTCTGATCACTTCCCATCTTTGTTCTGCAAGCAGATTTTAGCAAATATCTCTATCTATCTTTAATCAATAACAAAGTTGTAATTCCAACAGGTAAAAAGCTGTTGTTTTCCTGCAACTCTTCAACAGCACTGACACAAAATTAAGAGCAATTAGGGGGAGACAAATATCCCTAATGATCTTTGGTCATCTCTAAACGTTAAGTTTACACAGGAGCTTTTTTTTAGAGGTGCATCACTCTGAATCCATGTGATGTTTCTACTGTGATGTTCTCCAAATAAGCAGTGCCGTATCGATGACATAGGCATTTATAAAGAGTGACTGCTTCAATGGCTAATGTAGATATGAATTTAGATCGTATTGTGAATACCATCAGCATTATATCACAGGATTAATGAGGTCATTTTAACACAGCCTTATCAAAGGTCTCCAATTAGTGCAACTTGAGAAGTTTCATAGTTTGCTTGCAAATCAGCTGTATTTGTCAAGACAGATGGATGAGCAGATGGAGGTGATGAGCACAAACCACAATCAGCCTGCCATTACTTCCCAGACATATGCTTAATATGACATGTTACAATTACACTGTCACAATGCAGCCTCATTTATCCAAATTTTAGGCACCATCTAGTTGTGTCACATTGCAAAATCTAACTGATCAGAATTTTAAATATCGCTTAGATTGCTCTAATGGCCTCTCTTAATAGCACTTAAGGAAATGTAATCACAATCAGTGAAATCTCTCAAGGATTTTCTTGTTTTACAATTCAACAAACACCACACATATCTGCTTAAATGATCCATGATCATAAAAGCATATCTCAGTTTCCAGTGAACCAGTTTCATATATCTTATTGGAGACAGTTTTTGAAATGTGTTATGTTCTTTCATTTCAAACAAAGGAGAGTATATATATTTGATCAACTCAATGAGACATGAAGCTATGTTTCACATTCTGAAAGAAGCCATTCCTGGAAAGGTTTTGCTTTTGTACTGCTGTGTGATGGCTATATTTTCCCCATAACCTTGGTGCAAATTTATAGCTTCCTTTGTGGAGCATGTTCACAAGTGGATCACCGGACACACTTTTTTCTAAAATATCTTAGAAATTCATGTCAAAATATAACTGTCCTTATCATAAAGACATCTCAAAGGGACTGCACCCTTGGAGTTGATTTGTGAGTACAGCAGATGGGTGACCTGCAGTAGTGTATCTTTGTGTGTGTGTGTGTGTGTGTGTGTGTGTGTGTGTTTGCATCCCTACATGAATGTGTACAATTATGTGGACTTGATAGAATGAGTTTAAGTGACTGTACGCATCCATGCATGCACAGGAAACACACTCCCTACAGTTTCCTTACCCCAGGTTCCTGGTAGTTGAGTGTGGTGAGTCACTGATAACATGTGACGTGTGTTTCCATGACAGTTTGGGGTCGCCTAAGTCCCCACCCCTTCACACTGAGGTACTACATCACAGTTAACTCCTTTAAAAGCAGAGCAGTTTGAAGGCTTTGTTAAACATAAAGTTTGTTTCACAAAGACAAAGGTGCATTGTGGAAGGGAGGGCGAAGGAAGGAGGTAAAACAGCCAGGAGGGAAGGTCGGAAGAGAGAGTGGGAAGAGGAGAGAAGAAGGCAGGTGTGGATGGAGGGAAGTAGATAATTAAGAGTGGGAGTAGGAGTAAAGAGAGAAAGGGTTACAGCAACACAGTGTAAAGTAGTGCCCAACTGCTGCTTCTGTAGGCCCCAAAAAATGTGTGAGCCATTGTAAAGTTTGCAGGCATCAGACACACACATACTGTAGACATTAAGAAGAGCCAGGGGGAGTGTGGAATTTTTATGGCAGTTGCCAATGTCTCATACATAGTCAAGTAAGGTAAGGCTTTTATATCATTTTGCTGGGTGGAGACAAGATAAGAAAACTGTGTTTTAGCGATCAAAAAGGCTGACTGTCAGACACTGATAGAGAGACAGGGAGATATAAAAGAGGGGGAGATATCCTGACAGACAGAAATAGCCATGTGTTAACATGTTTAATCTATTGGCTTAGTCTGAGAACATAATCAGAATCTTGTCACCTGAAAAGGATTGAAGCATTTAGTAGGACGACCACCATAAAGGCATGCAGTTACTGCACACATGAACACACACACACACACACACACACACACACACACACACACACACACACACACACACAAACACACACACACACACTGGAGTGAAGCATGGTTTGGTTATAAGCTGTCCTGCAGACCATGGGGAGATAAGACCACTCCACTTGTCCCCCATCATGTGGCTGTCTAAAATGTGTTGTTTTTTCATCCCCTTTGTTTTTCCATCCCTTATTTATTGACTCTTCTCTATGAAGGTTATCCAATGCAGTGTTGGCTTGAAATTATCTTGACCTTAACATCGGCTCTTGAAGCACACACTGGTATTTTTCTCAGGGAAGATAACCATTACACTGGAATGAAACGTAAATCAAGTGGTTCATGGTAGGTTTCCCGTTGTGCTGACAGTGTAAGAGAAAGACAGGAAAAGAACTGAAAGAGAGACATGTGTTAGAGCAGAAACACAATAGCAAAAACAAAAAACAAAGCATTTTGCTAAGTATATTTATATATTTTTTTCCATGATCAGTTGTGGAGTAAAGTGCTGCCACCACTTGCAACATGTAGATTTTCAAGCAGGAGGAAATAAGTATAACATATGTCGGTAATATGTATGGCAATAGTGCTTAATTTTACAAATTAAAGAGTAACATCACACATATGGATTTTCAGTATAGGCCTGGTATAACAACAAAAGCACCAGTTCATTAGAATTACACAGATTACATTAGGTACTGTCATATCAGTCTCGGCAGAAATTGTACTATTGATCTTTACTGAGAGGCGTAGAGAATGTTTTTCAATTCATTTATTCCCCTGTGATCTAAATTACCTTATGGTTTGCTGATGGCCTTCTTTAAACCCAGTTTAAATGTGATAAAATGGCATTACCATGACGCTGCGGTAATTAAGACATCCAGCTGTCCTTTCCTCCAGTCAATATAGCTGATCAGATTTCAGCTTGTCCCTTTTCACTCAGCCGTTATCAATTTGCCAGTGCTCATGGCCCCTCCGGGCCAATTATTGACAGTGTGTTGGAGTGGGAGGGGGGTAAAAAAAGGCTTTAATGTCAGTGTGCAAGGAAGAGAGAATGTTTGATTTTTGTCATGCATTATATTTATTTAAAGATGCAGCAGGTCTATTTTTGCTCGGGTTTGTAGTTTTATGGGATATTAATGATAAATCCAGCACAAATGGTTAACTACCCCGCTGGCAGCTATCCTTAGCGAGACGGACTGTCTGAAACCTAACCCACTATGAGATGGGAATCTGGGGCTATAAACTAAACAACTGACAGTGAGCCTTTCATTTCATTTCCTTTAATATTTTTACTGCCCTCACAGGTAGGGTGGCTGTTCAAATTAGCCAGTTCCCCCCAGCCAAAGACCCCGCTGGGTGACATCTGTATTCATCAACGGCATAAGGCCAGACCAATTCTAATATTATTTTATGGGGATGGCATTTTTCATCCAGCCAGTCTCCAATAACTTCCAACTTAAATTTTATGGCTTTGCTCTTCTTCCTTTTTTTCCCCTTTTCTGTCTGTCTCTGTACACTGTACCTACTGCTCACTCTCATGCTCTCTCACTCTCTCTTACTCCATCTCTAACTTTACTATTTCTTTCACAATTGACTCCTACGATTTTTGACCCTTTCCTCTCCTTTCCTATACTTCCTCCTTTACTTTTCTCTTCCCTTCCCTCCTCCAGCATTGTCCGTTTTTCATTTATGGCCAGCTGCAGCAGGCTGGGTAATGAAGGCAGTGTTATAAAGTATGAGAGGTGCCTCCCGGCAGGCTCACTGCCTGTATCGGCAGAAAAAATGTGAAAAAAGAAAAAGAAAAATTGAAATAGGATGAGGATGGAGACAGAGGGGCAGAGAGAGGATTAGATGGCCATGAAACATAGAAAAAATCCAAGATTAGAAAAATATTATGAGAACAAAGAAAGTCCTAAGTTATATGTGAATGTGTGAATATGTGACTTCGTCAGCCTTTGTATAGAAATCTACTTCAGACCTTATTGAAGAGGCGAAAAAGGCATAAAAACTGCCAAATAAGTCAGCAGGTTAACACCTAATTAATGGAGCAAATAAACCAATATAAACGACACCTGAGGAGGTAATTATTTAGCTCAGATGTGTTTTTATCAGCTGCAAGCAGGAGTCGTCTGTTTGAGTCCAAGAAAGGATCCAGCTTGGGAAGTAAAGGACTTGAAATAGTGATGGCATTCAGAGTTAGCAGAGACTGAGAAATAAAGAGAAATGAGATACAGAGAATAATGTATACTGATGGAAGAGAGGGAGTTGGCTGTGAAATGGGTAAAGCACTTCACTTATATTGTATTGTGTAAAATCATATACTATGCCTACACATACATACATTACATACTATTTATTAAATATTATAGACAGCAGCCGGATCTATTGATGGAGACATTTCATTGTACTGAATGTGAGAATCCATTCCTTTAAAACACTGAAAACACAATTTCACATTTAAAAAAAAAAAACACTGCAAACATGTTTTCCCTTATACTGGACAAATGCTCTTTGTGCAAACACAGAAATAGAATAATACAAAGCTTTTAACCTCAGTCCAAAGTGCAATATAGCATGTGAATAATACAACACTTTCCACCCTTAAACCAAAATCAGTTCACAACAGGTCCTTAAAACTTTCCCAAGTGTTTCAGCCCGGGGAAAGAATCTATGTCTCTGTAGAAAAAGTAGAGAACGACCGGAAGACTGGAAGAGACACACAAACAGATAAAATAAAGTAAGCAGGAACTAAACCAGAAAATAATCTCAGCAAAAATCTGAAACGGGTATCCGGAGGGTGCACCAGCGCATACCCACGGTGTTAAATTTTGTTAAGAATGGGCTAGCTCAGCACTTTCTGAGTGCAGCCAGAGCTGGTGGTGGTGAGTGCCACACAAATCAGTCTTGAAAGTAGGCAATAACCGTCACAGCCACAGGCAGGTGGGCCTATTCCCTCGCAAAGCATTGGCTAATAAGCTCTGTGAAAAGTGAAGCCTTTTCTAAAATTACACTTAGGGCGTTTTCACACCTGTAGTTCATTTTTCTGGTCCGAATCAGTTTTCTCCATGGTTCTGTTTCTTTTCACACAGAGGAAAAATGCAAACGAATTAAAATGCATCACTACAAACCACGTGAGAACATTCAATCCGCTTATTGGTCAGATGTGTCTGAGGATGTTGCCCACAGTAACAGTAGGTGGCGGCATGCACCATTGATGTTGGTTTGTAGTCTGCCAGTAAAACCAAAGAAGAAGAAGAAAGTAAATGGCAGAAGGTCTTGTGTTGTGAACTTGAGCATATTTCTGTTAGAGAAACATTAGACTGGTTCCTTCTCTAGCTAGCTGCTACTATGAGAAACAGTTTGTGGGCATAATGCAAAGCGTACCTGTTTAACAGGTTAGGTGTATAAATGGATTCAATATTCAAGATGCTTTATTGTCATACAAGTCACACTCACATGCTATTGTACGAAATTAAGTACTGAGGTCCCGATTAAAAATAAAAAATGATATCATTTATTATACACACACACACACACACACACACACACACACACACACACACAATGAACATAAATTAAAAGAAAGAAAATAAAACAAAGAGCAGTAGCAGCAATGCAGTTTAAGTACCAAGTAGGCCTGATGGCCTATATTGCACGTCAGTGTATCAGGTCACAGTGGAGCTACACAGCACCACCAGAGTTCAGTTGTCTTACAGCTTCTGGAAAGAAGCTGTTTGTCAGTCTGGTGGTCCTGCTATGAATGCTCCACAGCCTTCTGCCTGAGGGGAGAGGGGTAAAGAGTCCGTGTGCTGGGTGGGTGGTGTCCTTCAGGATGCTGGTGGCCCTTTTCCAGCATCTACTGATATAGATGTCTGTGGTGGTGGGCAGGCTCCTCCCTACAATCCTCTGTGCAGCCTTCACCACCCTGTGCATAGCCTTCTTCTCAGCAGCAGAGCAGCTGCCGTGCCACACAGTGATGCTGCAGCAGAGGATGCTCTACATTATACACATGTAGAAGGAAGTCAGGACTGATTTCACGAGTCCAGCACGCCTCAGCAGGGGAGGGGGGATGTATCTGCCCCTCCTGAAATCCACAATCATCTTTTTCACACTGATGCAGAGGTTGTTGTCTCTACACAACGCTCCAGGTGTTCCACCTCCTCTTTGTATTTGGACTCATCGCTGTTGGTGATGCGTCCCACCACTGCTGTGTCGTCTGCAAACTTCACAATATGACAGCTTGAATCTTTCGCCAAGCAGTCATATGTCAGCAGGGTGAACATGAGGGGGCTCAGCACACAGCCTTGGGGGGAGCTGGTGTTGAGGGTGATGGGGGAGGAGGAGATGTCGTGTGTGTGTGTGGGGGGGGCACTCATGAAACCAAACTGTTATTAAAAACACTTGTGGGGGAAAAAATCAGATGTGTCACCCCAAACTGTATCTCCAAATGGAGATCAGACCAAAAGGACGAGAACTCCTTTGTTTAGGTCTGTGTTTTCTGTAAACATCGTAAACTCTGTGAAGTATCACAAACCTGTCGTCTTATCAGGATGTGTCTACTTCAAAGGAAACCACATGGGGTAGTAAATGTTAATGTCTTTGCTTTTCATGCTTAAATACAAGGCAACCACAGCCCTCTAAACCCACTCTGTTGTGAGACACCCATTGCGTGTACAACATTGGGTCCTTTCTGCAGAAAGCTTAATAAATACACAAAATACTTTGTTGTTTCAGAAAATTTCATTTTCCAGATTTCCACCACATGGTTTTCACATCATTATCAAGTTACAAACCTGTTCACCACAAGTTCACATTCATCAAGGTGAGCATACTGCTGTATATTAATCTCACTTTCACACCACCCAGTCATATTAGTTTAATCCTGCAACTCTGTAAGGTTCCTTCACCTTCACTATGGTGTTGTGGGGCTGCTCCTCAAGTCCACAATCATCTCCAGGTTCGAGTGTGTTGAGCTCCAGGTGGTTTTGACAGGACCAGGGGGCCAACTGTTTAACTTAACCCGTCAATGTGCAGTGTCTTCACCATCCTGGATGAGGCTGATGACTAGTGGGGGTCGCCAGTGCTGACTGTCTGGGTGCTGGAGGTGAACAGGATTAAGAGTGCGATACTGAGGCTGCCATCTGCAGTGCCATCTTGCATGAACGTATTCAAGGAAACAAAAATGTTCTTGTTCTCCTGACTCTTTGATTTGACATGCTCACGTTGTACAATGACATCTAGTGGCCACAGTCATCAAAGCAGCTTCATTAGTAATTTAACACCTGTAAGCTAATTACGGCATGACATGGTGAGAGAGTATAATGACCAACCCTCATATCTTTCCAAAATGTCAAAACATCAAACTTTGGTGAATCAGTTTTATTTGAGAAATGCAATTCTAATCACCACCAAAACTACAGTATAGCTCATCCTCACCTTCACCAGCAGTGTGTGGGGGTAATTGTTGTCTGTATGGGGATTATGTTAGCAAGGAAGTCTTCTGGAAATAATAAGATATTGATAGGAAGTAAATACAAAACTAAATATCACTACTTTACAAGCAGGCATCCTCTACCCCTCAAAAAATTAGATGACATGTAACTTCTTAAACTTTGAAGCTGAGGTTATCTCATTATCATTACAATGCTTGGCCTAATGTAGCCTAAAACACAATTAAATGACATTTTGACCCTGATTCCATTTCTTTGTTTTCTATATAAAATGAAATAATTGAATGAATGGATGATACAAGGACCCGACTTCAACATCTTAATGAGTCACAAACCATGGCAACAACAAGTGTGTTCATCACTTTTTAGTGTCCTCTGGGAGCACTCTGTTGTCTTCTGTGGTATTAGCCGCTCGTTTCTGTGTTTGGTTGTGGTTTTTCAGCATTTTACAATGAGCTGTATGTTTTGAAACAGTGTGTAAACCATTTCATCATTCCCTGCCCTCTTCAACAAATCCAAATAAAAAACAGCATACAGATCATGGCACACAAAAACACGATCAAAGAAAGAGGCTGCTACTGTAGCTTTGCGGCTCATTTACTGCTCGCTTCATTCATCCTTGTAAAGGCAAATGTATACTGTGAGTGGGTTCATACTGAACAGGCAGGCCTTATTCAAATGGCAGGTGACATTCCAAAATACTGGCTGTTCATTTAGAAAAAAAGGCAGCATATATTATATATTTAATGCATGCTTTTTCTGCTGTTGTGTGTTCCAGTCAGCACACAGCTCCTTTAGAACAGCGACTCTCTATGTGAAATATCTCACTGATAAAATCAAACTAATTAAAAGCAGTCAGGCAGAGCTGCAGAGGTGACACTCTCCTGTATTCACACCATCGCGGGAGTCCAAACCTAAAGGAAACCATTGCCATTTTGTCTCTTGTAGCTGAGTTTTAAGCTGGGTCGACGTGATCACATCTGCAGGAAACAGGAAGCGATGCATTCATTATTTCTTGCGGGGCACCTTGTCGCCAAGTGGTACTTCATCCATCAGTTTCTGCAGAGAGACCAGAGGGATGTTAGTGCCACCGGATCAACAGAAAAATGACAACATATTGGTCCATACAGTGTGATATTTAGAATCAGTTTGGTGTAAAACTGGATAAAACTGGTCTCACATACAGATATACATTTGTTTGTACAGCTTATGGATTTTGTTCCCACAAGTGAAAATCCTCTTCTAACAAGCAAAAGAAACACAGGCCCTCCATCGGTACATCAGGGGTTCAACAGGAAACTAATACAAGTGAAAATGCAGCAACCTATTTTGTAGGTTATAGACCATAGGCTTTCAAGCAGTGGGGCGCCTCCCCAGGAGAGGTGAAAGGGGGGCACATTGAAAATATGTTATAGAACAAGGTCTTCTGGTAAATCTCACCATATGAACATGAACAGTTAGCTTTAAAATAAGGGGAGGGTTACAGTTCATCCTGAGGGGAACATAAATGTCTAATCCAACAGTACATTTCACTCCAAAGCACACATGAACCTCATGGTATTTAGGATTCATCCTCTGGAGAACATGAATGTCTGTATAAAATTCATAGCAGTCTAACCAACAACTAAGATACACTGAACAAAAATATAAACAATAACACTTTTGTTTTTGCTCCAATTTTACATGAGCTGAACTCCAGGAGCTAAAACTTTTTCACACGCAGTGCAACACATCTCCTTCGTATAGAGTTGATCAGGTTGTTGATTGTGGCCTGTGGGATGTTGGCCCACTCCTCTTCAATAACTGTGTGAAGTTGTTGGATATTGGCAGGAACTGGAACACGCTGTCGTATACATCGATCCAGAGCATCCCCAACATGCTCAGTGGGTGACATGTCTAGTGAGTATGCTGGCCATGCAAGAACTGGATGTTTTCATCTTCCAGGAATTGTGTACAGATCCTTGCAACATGGGGGCGTGCATCATCATGCTGCAACATGAGGGGATGGTCGTGGATGA
>JAVQJL010052078.1:0-19393 GCA_036024295.1 Nannoperca obscura
CACACACACACACACACACACACACACACACACACACACACACACACACACACACACACACACACACACACCCATACCCACACCATGGGAAAGCTGGGCATAGAGAGATCAGTTGGACTGCCTGGTGCTGCTGACAGCACTATTCCTGTGAGCAAAATGGCAGGTTGGCTTTGAAGGTAAGACGAATGCCTCTACTGTCCCCCTGGCCGTCTCTCCACACTTCCTAAAGGAAATTGTCTTTAGAGCAGCTTGATGTGTACGGCTTCTCCCTACAGTGCAGCAAACCCACACTATTGCCAGTTGAAGATCCAAACAGGAAAGGCAGCCGGACTCCTCTACCCTCAGAGAGAAACAGAGCCCTCTGACCCCCCTCACCTCCCTCTGAAAGCCCAAGGGATGATGATGTTCTGTTATTTTTCCCCAGCACAGAGGACAAAATGTATACATACCTTGGTTTAAGACCCCATCCTCAATGAGCTCATCCTCACTAAAGTCTATGAAGGCCTCAACATGCGCCAGACACTGTGTAACACACAAAGCAGAGGGGAGAGAAGGCAACATTAACGTTATGTTAACGCACATTTCACATATTCTTCATTCTGTCAACTTTTGCACATTCCCTGAGAAATATTCTGCACAAACCCTGCTTTTTATTAAAATAACGGTCATATTATAACAATTTTAATACAATTTTTTCAAATTATATTGTCAATTTTCTTCTTACTGTGTTTATTGTTATGCACCAATATACCAAAGCACATTCCTTGTGTTTCTGATTCTGAAGAGGCTGAAATGAGTATGCGAAATACATCTATATTAAAAAATCTAAATCAATAGTTAGATCTCAAAATGTATGCAAATCATTTTCTATATATACTGTAAAGTGTGTTTGCGTGTTGACACGTGAGCAGGCAGCGCAGAAACTGAGGGGAACATGAATAGGCAGCTGTGCATCTTGCTGGTGCCGCAGCTGCTGACGTGGATATGTTACCGTGCCGCCTGCATAAAAAACAGTGTCTAAACAATTCGTACATCACTAAACAAACAAATAAATGGTAAATACTACTCACACCGTTTAAAATATATGGACATTTTTAAACTTGTTTCAAATGTTTTCTGTAACGTCTTTTATTTTCCACATGACATATAAGATGGTTCACGTGTGTGGTGTTGCAGCCTAACTACTTTGATATAGGGCTAAAACTAATGAATGTTTTCAATGCAGATTCTTTTTCAGATTCATTATTTAATAACTTAATCTTTAAAATGTCAGAAAATAGGGAAAAATGCCAATCAAGGTGAGATCATCAAGTTCCTTGTTTTGTCCAGCCAACAGTCCCAAAAACAGGAAGCGTCTGATTCCTATAATTTAATCCATTCACAAAAGTGGGAAGCCACCGGTTAAAAAAAAAAAACCTGCATTGTTTGGGTGTCAAATGCCGATTTGACCCTGGGCATCATACAGATGGTATACTTCTGATTAACTGGATTCCAAGAAATCAGAGTCCAAAATAAATGCACGTTTGAATTGCTTCTAGGAACCGTCCTAAGGGAGCTGTCGACAAGCAGCTTAACAGAGTTTCTCAAGGGAGATCACCTGGACCGGGTGGTCAGATCTGGTGCCAAAGTGTCGAAAGATCATTGGTCTATATACTCCAAAACATTTCACAGTAAAGGAGGGTTTGGCCTGCCTGACCAGTTGAAGTGTTCATCTGCGGTCAGTGACCTGCTGCTCTGAACGGCTCTGAAGATGTGAAAGAAAACTCAACCTCTGTCCGGATTGGATGTAACTAGAATTACCGCCCCCTGGTTGTATGCCTCTGCCAACCAATCAAGTTGCAGTTTACATCCCTGTCTGTCCAGAACCACATATGTAGAGGATACTTGGAAGAAACTGAATAAAGGTATAACATGTATTATTAAGTGAAACTCACTCCCAGGATCACGATTGGCTACGCACGCTCCAATATGTTCTTTGCAGTCACATGATTCCGATGACACTCAAACTTTAGAATGAGGCAGGAAGTGAAAGGCAGAGATGGATGAAGGCCTGTAGTGTGGTACTCACACTCAACGTGTGTGTGAAATCTGGAATCGACCAATTCATTCTTAAACTAGGGCAAAGAACCTATCCTGAGGCCACCTAATTCGAATCAGTTCATCCCTGTGACCAAGTAGACCTTCATGCAAAATGTGAAGAAGTCCCCTCAAGCTATTGCCGGCTTGGAGACTTGACTGAACCTATATGCCACCATATGAGGGTAAGAAGTTTTAAGAATGTGGAAGTCTTATTTATGAACAGAAAACTACAACAGTGTACTGCAAGGCAGGTGTTTTTTCCCCCAAACAGCAGGGAGTTCTCCTGATTTTAGCAGTTGCACGGTTAAAACACACTTCATTACAGGATGTCCTGATAGCTAAATGTTTTGGGTGCGTACCACATATCCGTGACCTTAGTTGCAAGTCATCCCCTCTCTCGCCATCTGCCTCTAAACTGTCTGCTATCACATTAAAGCAATAAAGCAGCAAAAACAAATTAATCTTGCAATTCAGCATATATGTTCCATTCTTCCATCACTCTAATTTATCTTAACTTCCAGACTGAGTCAGCTTTCTGCCCCGTATCTATACATACAGTACAGGATACTGTACAGATAAGAAAAACAATGCTGCTGCACAGAGTATGTCAGTGCCTTGATTGCGTGCCTTAAGTGTCTTAAGCAACAGCTGTGCTTGGTATAATTAATTTATCATTCATCCAAAACAATACAAAGCCAGATGTGTAAATGGGTCTCAAGTGAGTACAGATGGAACAACAGCACGTTACGGTCCAGAAGGTGCTGTTAAAAAGCTTCTTACAGAGTCAAAAGTCAAACAGAGAAGTGCCCTTCAATGCTTACTAGCTGCTTTCCTCAGGAAAGTCCAAATTACCAGGTCAGAGATGTCTCTCAGCAGCTTTGACTCAGTTCTGGTGCCAAAGCAGTGCAGAATTACACAGAACACTCTCGAAACAGAGCCCCAGTGCAGGCCAGAGGAAATGTTGTGGTCACCGGCCTGATCCCTTCAGCCATTCAGTCATCGCATAATCGCAAGAACAACAAGGGCATTTCAAGCGTCTTAACAAATTCATTTGATCTTTGAGGAGTCAGTAGTTCTGTGAATCAGATAATATGGATGTAGAAAAACTTGCCCTTATCTGGTGGAAAATATACAATTTCTAGTTTAATGGAAGGGGGCTATGATTATATTATTTTATTAATTGTAATATCAATTACATTACAACCCCCACTAGTTTAGATAGCTAAGTTGGTTGAATAGAATAATGTACTAAACACAAAATTATATTTTAATCTTATTTTTTTATGTTCTTATATTTGTATAATTGTATATTTATTTGCAAAATGTATTTACCTGCAAAAACAAGTGTCCATAATTTAGCAATGTGTTGTCTTAACTCCATGATGGGTTTCTCCTGCATGAAGTAAAACTAAATCTAATTATTATTCCATTCATTTGCATTGTTCTGTTTTCCCAATCCCGGTTACAATGTGAGATAAATATCTACATGTGCCATATAGATAAATATTTTGATTCCCAGTATTGAATAAAAACACGTGCTACTAGATGCACTACAGCAACATGAAAACAGGAAGCCGCATATTCCCATAAGTTAATCCCTCAACGGTGTGTTGGAAAAGCAGCTGTAGAAATAAAAAAAAAGAGCATTGTTTGAGTGTGAAACTACTGAGGCCTGACCTACAGCACAGAACAGACGGGTTCTTTCCAAAACACTGTTCGTAGAAACGTCACACATGAACATGTAATGTCTTCAGGGACAATTCGGCTTGTTTGAACTGTCAAGCTAACTTAGAATTAGACAGAATATTGCTTTTCACATCCGAATTTCTAAAAGCCTCCCCCCTGTTCACCTGTCACTTCAAAGACCAGGTCCTGCGTCACTGCGAGGTCCCAGGGTGGTTGAGATCAAGTCACGTTGAAGACCACAGCGGATCAAGTCTGACTTCAGGTCAACATCGACTGATCAGTTGTGTAGAAACCGGAGGATCATTACAACACGCAGGTTTCTACAACACGGATTAGTTCGATTCAATGTTTATGGTGCTGAAGAAAAAGTCCAAACTTCAATAAAATGTGTTTGTATTATATACTGTAGGCAGGAAAAAGTCAACTTTACACCTCGTAGCATCCAAGACCAAGATGAATCCAAAAAATAAAGAAAAAGAAACAGTGTTGAAAAGATCAGACTAAATAAAATAAATAAGACGCCTTCGGTTTTTGTCACATCTACACCTTTAAGCCAACCGCTCCAGTCCTGATGGAAACATCTGTTTGTGCATCACCTTGCCAAATATGGATGAAACCGCTGCTTACACCAACAGTGTCGGTTCGAGCGGTCGACCTACCCGTTTCAGTTTGTGGGTCCAGTCCTGATAAAGGCGTCCCAGCTCCCCTGACATCTGCCTGAGAGCCTGTCTCCTCTGAGCCTCTGTCTCAGCATGGATCAGATCCCCGAGCCCCTCCACCTTCAAGGAGCCTTATAGTAGTTATGATTGTCAAACATTTTTATTATAATATCTCTACTTATTTACATGTTTCTTGCACTAATGTTTTCATTCTGACTAACTGGATGACTCCCACATTTTTACGAGTATGGTGTGATATCTACACAACAGATTATATGGTTTTCTAAGCATGCGATGTTGTGTGTAAGACCACCATCCCCTGCTACTGTTGAGACAGCGTTTCTGTTCTTGGTGCTGCAGCGATGCTGCCCAAGACAAATTCTTGTCAAAGACAATAAAAGGTATATCTCATTATCACATTCATTGCTAGGATAATATATTAGCTTTTTTCTTGTTTTACCAAAAGAAGCTTTTTTGCTGCATTGATGGAACTTTTGAGCATTTTGATAATTTCCAGGAGATATGTTGTTGAATTATAAAAACACATTTGCAATGCCTCTTAATAAATAAATAAATAAATAAATACTCTGTTTGCTGTACACTGCTAAAACTTACTCTGAGTCATAATATACTGTTTTAAACTGTAAACAGAATATCTAGAACAGACAATTATTCATGCTTAAGGCTGCTTCATGAAAACTTCACCATCTACAGAATCCCAGTAGATTCATTCATGCATAAATGTTTGACAGGCCAATGAAAGAAGTGTTCAAAGGGCAAAATATGTAAAAGGGGAAATTTTCACTGTTGACATTTCATTAACTTGAAATCACTGTTCATTTCTGACACCGTCTATTCCACATTTCCCTGTAAAGTTACTCTGAAAAGCCTTAAATATGCAAATCTGCACTGTGTTTTTTCATGCTCTTCTTGACCTGCCTCTGTTAAATCCAGTTTCCCTGCTTGAAAGGCTCTCCGCGTGAACTCTCCCGCTTCAGCAGGCCTCATGCCAGGCACGCTTCCTGCAAAACACACATACAAACAAACACACGCACACACACAGCATACAAACATGAAGAAATGTGTGAGGCCAGAGGTGGGCAAGCATCATGCACACAACACATAAGCAAACAGCAGAGGATCAAACACAGGGTCAACGTGTCACTCAGGGGTCACTTGGAATGAAAACAGGCAGGTAATTGTGCAGGTTAAAGAGGTGACGTTTTCATTGTTTTCACAGCCATTTTTCAAATCTCATCAGGAGGAGACAATAGTGAGCACCAAACTATTTGGGAAATGGAGGTCATCATCCATTAACTGGAGGGAAATATTCTGTTTTACCTTCTACTGGCTGGTTATCATCAAACCAACATTGTCACTGCCTTTCATTTAGTTAAAAAAATAAAATAAAATTCTGTCTGTAACAGTTTTTTATTTAGTGAAAATCTTACATAAACTGGTGACAAGTTTTAATTAACATTTCTGATTTATACAATACTGCCCCCTGGACAGCCAATGGGAGAACTGCAGTAAAAAAAATAAAAACTAGTGCACAGTGAGATTGCCACGCCTGCCAAGGCACATATTATAAGTATCTTAGAAATAGGAATGAATGCGTCAGTTTTCCCTTTTAAGTCACAGCGATGGACAGCCGCATGACTCGACCACTCACTTTTCTTTTCTGGGACTATGAAGACACACATACCATAAACACCCTAAAAAATGACCCTGGCTGTGTCGCATGGCACTGTATGTTGGTGTGTTATACTGCATTATATCAAGTTGCACGACACGTATCATACTCATAATGACAACTGTATGTTACCTAGAGCCTGTAAGACAGCAGTAATGACAGCAGGACCGCCGTGGATGTGGAACTCCACACTGTCCTCTCCTGTGAAACTGTGAGGAGCTGATGACATGAACACATGAGAGTCAACAACACAGTCTGAGAACCCATTAATCATTTAAATATGCAGAAGAAGCAAAATACACCTTCGTTAAATATTAGATTTATTTTAAACATAATCCAAGATATCAGGATACAAAATTGATTGGTCTGAAGTAATGCCAGAATTGAGAACTTGTCATCAGGAAGCAATTAGTTTACAGTTTAGATTGATAGATACAGTATTGTTATCTACTGGGGCAAAACTCACCAGCAAAATGCTAATTAATATGTTACCATTAATACAAAAGATTAAAACAAATGTAGATAGATGGAAGCTAATACATTTGAGTTTATGGGGAAAGATAAGCATTATTAAAATGATGGTTGCGCCTCAGTTTAAATATATATTTCAATGATGGTGTCTATCAACATGGAACCGGATTTGAAATAGCTGGAATAATGCAAATCATAATCGACCTGCATGGATACAGAAAATTAACTTGCTGCCCCCTTTGGGCTAGTGGATGCCCTGTCACATAAAAAGTGTAGCAAAGCATAACAAGATTGTGGAAATTTCCAGATTCAATTTGGAACAATGCAAAAATTCCAATTGGGGAAAACACTATCCTGTGTATCCTGTGTGAATCATGGTTGGATAAGAATATTAGGAACGCTGGTGATATGTGTATGTTGATAAAACGTTTGAATAGGGAATAGGGAAGCATCCTATGGTGTGTAAAATAAACTAAAATCCCATTACAAATCACAGAAATTTGACAAAGAAATGAAAGAAACTAAGTGTGTGTGTGTGTGTGTGTTGTGCAGGGGAACAGACCTGGGAACCAAAAGACAAGTCCGCGGTCCAGCACTTCTTTGGATTGGGGGTCTGTGATGCTTCGTAACAGGGCGGTGCGTGGAGGGGGCAGGCTGCGTGTGAGCCCAGCCATACACCTCAGAGCTGTAACCGAGGCTGGACCACTGGCTCGGACCACAGCCACCCCACACCTGCCATGACCTGATGATAATGCAAAGATGGTCTCAGCATCAGCTAGTGCAAATGGGACTCCGTCGCAGGTGGACAGGAACCTGCAAGGTGGAGTTCCTCTGCTGGGGATAAGTAAATGGTAAGGCACTGTAACTAAATCAAATAGTCTGATATATTGTTTTGTTTGTTTATTCACACAGGCATGCTATATGCATATTCTGGAGCCTGAATATTGTGGGTAAAATATAACTGAAAATTTCAACAAATACTGTATTAAATGATGTAACAAACCTTGTCTTACGTGTATGGACAGCAGCTCTCCATATCCGGTGATAAATTGATAGCAGCATTCTCATATAAAGATACTAACTATGCTAATGCGGGACGTTTTATGTACGCGCTGTTTCTCGTGTGGTTGATTTTAGAGACTGACATTGTCTAACGTGTTCTGTCCTTGACAAACTTATTATGTTTACCTTATACAACTGTTAGCTAATGTCGGAGTAACTTGTGGATGTAGCGTTCACTGACAAAGGAAGTTCGTTGTTCGTACAGTAATTGTTTATAGTCTTCGAAAGGTTCCTTAAACTCACGCCGCTACACTTCTGCAGTTTACATTTACCACGACGAGTCCGTCGCTCCGTCTGTTGCTTGTGATTGGTCAGCGTCTTCCACCACAGCGGCAGCTTCTAGAATTTCATTGGTTGAAAACCTGTCAATCTGGAGTAAGTCCCGCCCATTGTGCGCCATTAAACTCTGTCCGTGTAGCTACCGTTGCTCTTCACTTTACATCCCTACTGCTATCTGGGCTATGAGAGCTTTTAGTTTGGACTTTCACTCAATCCACTAATCCATTAATCGATTAGTGGTTTAACAGAAAATCAACCAGCAATCATTTTGATAATCAATCATTTTCATCAAATCATTCATCAAATTAGGCTATTTTTCCAAGTTTATTGATTTATATTTACACATTTCGGTTTTTTATTATTACTTTTGACTGAAGGATGTCTGTATATGCTTGTTGATACATCTATCTCAGTATCTCGTGTTTGTGGTTATTTAATGAAGAGATGAAAATAAGTTGTTGTAAAATAATAATGTTGTAATATATAATACAATCAGTCTGTGTCTTCCTTCACATAGTACTACATCTGTTCATTGTATTAACAAATTATAGGTGGGGAAAACCCTGTGACAGATCATGAAAAATGACTCTCTGGGGAAAACAGAGATGATAGGAGTGGTGCTCTCTGTAAAATAGATACTGACAAATAATGGACAACTCCATTTAGATGAAAAAAATAGTATTTTATGACAAAAAGCATAATAAGCATAGCATAATGCTAATTTTACATACAACAAAGTGTCTATTTTAATCAAATGTTTTTTTGTTGTTGTTTGGTTTTTGTGTCTCATAACAATGTTGTTGGTGGTGTGGTCTGTAGTTCTTCATGGCCTACATATCCCAGAATATAAACAGAGCATAAAGGCTGCATGTGAACTAGTGTGTGTGTGTGTGTGTGTACCCCACTGCAGCTCCTTGCAACTGTCAGCCCAGAGGGTGGTGAGTAAGCAGAATTGCTGGAAGACGAGGTTCTTCAGAGCTGTGAGCCATACGATGGGAAGAGCTGCCTGCCTACATGGTTGTGAAACACAGCATCCAGGAGGGCCAGCCAAGGAGGGAGATTGTGTACATGCCAAAGGGGCATGGCAGAAGGCCTGGCGAGCAGTTTTTAACCTGGGATCTCAGTAATTTATTGGCTGACAGCTGCCACCTCACAGCTGTTGAACATCATCGATACTCAAACATCGTTGTCTCTTCGAACCAGAAAGGCTGTTAATCAGAGCTTGGATCGTTTTAAAGATAATTAAAAAAAATTGTTAGGAACAAATGACCCCCACCCTCCTTACATGGACACCTCACACTCAGTTTAACAACTCCTCCTCCTCTTTTACCAGTAGAGGATCAACTGACTGAACTGTCAATGTTTGTTTTGAAGGATGTGTTTGGATGTGTGCTTGCTTTGGCATGGGTCGACTATTGTTTTCCCATTTTAAAAGACACAAGACAACAGTGAGCGGCGTGACAACACGATTTGCTTAGTAAAGTAGGTCTTCATGCTTACAGCTTGTTGATGTGAATGGTAGCCTGTAGAAATCCAGTGGTTTATGCTATAAAACCAAATCAACATTATACAGCTGCTGCATATGCAGTGTGTATGTGTGAGTCTCTGGTGGACTGAAGTGAAGAGACGTCATCAGTCCCTAGACCTGAGTGTCACTAAAGATGTAACCTATGAAGGTATTTTTTGCATTAATAAATAAGTCATAATCTATTCAATCTTCCAGGACAGGGCAGCACATCCACACTCACACAGGAGCAGTAGTCTACCTGCTGCACTGCAGAGACCACTGCAGAGACCACCTGCACCTTGCTTTACCATTTTGCTGAGACAACACTCGTGAAATCATCGGGCTTTTATAGTGTATTGTTGTAAGGTGTGTGTGTGTGTGTGTGCGCGAGTTTGTGTCACCCAGCCCCTCCCCCCGCCCTCCCTGTCTTTGTCCCTCCTCTATAGTCGTCGGAGGAGCGCTCTCCATCTAGCCGCGCATCCTGCTCCAGACTAGTACCACCAGGATGATCCGCCGCTGCGCCGACACCGACAACCTTCACTTCACTTTCACACTCATTTAACCCTTCTCTCGGACCCCCTTCGGCCGCCGCGCTACACCCATGCGTTGCCCTCCTCCTGAGATGCGATACCACTGCCCAATTTCCCGGAGAATATCCTCATCTTCCGTCGCTCCTCGCTGATAGAGAGCATGCCCGACGCGGGGACAGGCGCCGCGGTCGCGGGGGCCACCACCGCCGGCGACGGCTCCGAGAGCTCCCGGCACCGACACCGAGCGCAGCAGGGAGACGCGGAGAGGCCGGAGCCGGGCGCTGCCCAGCCGCAAGCCTCCTCCGGTGTACTGGGTGAGTCGAGTGCGCCTCTTTCGCCTCGGACGATGCTGTTTGTGGACGCGGTGAAAGGAAGAGAGAGGACAGGTGAACGTGACGTTGGGAAACGAGACGAGCGCCGCATCGCACACCTCGCGGCACCGTTCTTTTGTCTCCACCAAACGACTACACCACAGGCCTTTAAATAATGCTTTTGACTTGTAATAGGTGTTCCTATAGCAACTGCTTTGTAAAATTAAACTATTTGTATTATCCTCTCTTTAGGAAATGGCAACATTTAGGCAGATCCTTGTCTGGTTCTGACCTTATCGGCGGTTATTGTACATTAGTCTCCTGTCATCACAAGCCTATTTGCACAGTATTCCTGTGGGCAGACTACTTGAAGTAATTGCTACCATAGTTTTTTTCCACAGCACCTTTATAGGCTGCCAGTACCTGGGCTATGATTGGCTGCTAGTTGTTTTTATTAACGGGGGTTCAGTTCAGTCCTGTATTATATGTGAGATCTGCCCATCTTTCCTCCAGGTAACCAACTGTTCATTAACTTCATGATGTCTTCCAGGGATTTCTAAACTGTTGGAGCCTGGCTAGACTACTACAGAATGCTACTGTCTATTTTTAGCCTATGTTAGTGCCTCAGTATCAGTTGCCATGCTATTGGAAAGGGCAGGTACACGTTTTGTCATTTTGATGAGGTTTAAGCCATAAAGACAACCCCCTTAAAGTAATATTCCCATAATGTGTTACCTTTCGTATGTGTGGTGTGGTTTGCACATTAGAGCTGTGTAAGATTTTAGCATTATTTACCTTTTTTAGACAGGGTAAGCATAACAAACGTGCTATCTTTTGGCACTCCATGACTCCGATAGTGGATTTGAATAGGCCATACCATAGTTGTCTGGTTGTGAGAATGGCAAGTGAGGCTATTTTTGGAACAGACCACAATATTAGACTGGGTAGAGAGCCTCAGCTGCCGATCCGGGGTTGTTTTCCTGTGTGCGGGGTGCAGAGACAGCCCCTGTGCTCACTGCGAGTACTGCTGCAGAGTGATGCAGTGGAGCAGTGGGCTGTCAGCTGTGAGCGCTCCGTTCCACACTTGGTCGAGGTAACCTGAGCAGGTTGCTGCTGACTGGAGGAGCAGCCTGATGTCATCATTTTGAGAGGGTCCTTGAATTGGTTGCTGGAGGATTGGAAGGTCAGCAAAGTGAGGAGTAGGTCAATTTTAAAGTTACGTCATTCGTTAGAAGCAGTGCTGGGGGTAAAGAGACGGACTGGGAGTCTGAACCTGCGAGAGTAGAGGAGCAAACATCTACACATGTATGAGTTTACTGGAACTAAACCCATAAATGGGGTCAGTGGTCTAAAATGTGACAAGTATTGAAACTCAGTACTTTTTGTTACTGACAGAAATGTATCCAACATGGCAAAGTGCCGAAAGCTGGCATCAAATGCCTGGTCAGATTCATTATCTTGTTTCCATAATCTTTGAAAAGTTCCAATTAGTAGTTAATAGTTGCACATTTCATTTAGATAATCGTCTTTATGGCTGCATGCGTGTAGACATTCAAACTTTGGCTCCTTCTGCCCTCTTGAAACCTCCTGCCCCCACTCGCCTGTATATTCCCTCACACGGGTCATGAAAGAGAAGGATTGGGTTTGGGGACTTCAGTGGGATTAGCATGATATCACATAACCAGCCTCACACGTGTCAGTGTCAGTCAGCTAGCGCAGCCGCAAGTCAGTGCGATTTCTCCGGTTGAGATTTCGGTTGCAGCCTGGAAGGATTTTCCTCACTGGAGGCTTGGATGCTCGATCGTCTCCATGCCTCCACCACATTTTCCTAATCCCTCCACAGTAGACTGGAATAACTTTGATCCTCTCAGCCATCTTCCTTTGTAGCTCCCAAACTCACAAGCCTGCGTTTCGAAGATTAATTAAGCGCCCATCATTTGAAAAAGCAACGTGAAAGTCTCACCAATTAGTGCTGTGCTCCCTCTGAGGCCAGTGTTGATAAGATTCTGTGTTATGGAAATCAGGTCATGTAATTTGTGGTTGCCCAATCAGCCGGCACAGCAGTTGAGGATGTAGGACATTTGTCAGGATATGCGGTGAGATTCATTCTCACTTTGGAAAAACACGTGATAATAATGGGTTGCAGTCCGAAGTGTTGTGTCTTTGCATACACTCCTGAAAATCTGTGAATCTGTGATTTTAACTTTTTAAACTTTTATTCTGTATTTTATTTTGTGGTTTCATTCACAGTGTGTGTTTTTGTTGTTGTGGTCCGCTGAAACATGGAGTTAATGAGATGGTGTTGATGATAGTTTCTCTCATCAGGACGGTGCCCAAAATACTTCAGTAATGAATGTATTGTAGCCACAGGCATTGGTTTTTGACACAAGCGCTTGATTGTCCATTTAAAGAAGTTTAACACTATTGCAGGAGAGTACTTTACTTACAGGAATGTTTTTTAAACTGCTACACTATATGAATAAGGTATTACTGTATACAACATATGAACGTGTGCAGGTTTAGCAAGTAAAGTCAATCTAAAATGAAAGCTCAAAACCCCTTTTTCACCCATGTTCTGATTTTTTGATGGTGAAGGTCTTTTTTGAGGCAGTGTTGAGATCTGAAGGGTTCCATTTCCATCTGTGCAAACTTATTTAACTCCACCCTTGATGCTTGGCATTAACACATGCACTTTACAGTCTGCAAAATGCATGAGAAAAATGTATTAAGCAGGGATCTGCACTCTTCCATAGCCTCCTGGCCAGGGCTCTGCTCTCTCGCTCTCACTGCCTCTTAAGCAAGTAGAATACCTCGGCTTTGCTTCAGACAGATTTAGTCAGGTTCAGTGTCACACAGGTTGCTTTAAATACAGCAGTGTGAGGCAGGGCAGCGTCGGGAGGAAAAAGCATCACACCGAACTTCCCAAAAGAAGAGCTGTTTTTCACGGGTCTGAGCCATTGGTTTTGAGGCCTCCCACGGCTTCATTAAAGAAGGGGCTGATGAATGTAATACAGTATGATATAATGACGGCAGTGTGTTGAGCCTAATGACTCCGAACTTAATGCCTCTCTCTCCGCATCTCTTTGCCCATCTCACTCTTTCTCATTTCTCCACAGAGATATATTTCCTGTTCTCGTTCTCTTCTCTCCTTCTAGAGTAAGTGCTGAGCAGCACATTAGCTGCATTAGCGATCGAGGAAAATCGCCTCGATGTGGGGGGACCTTGCTGCTAGTGATGCTGAAGTTTTATTCATCTTACCCGATTGGTCCAACACGCAAGTCAAAGATCACTTTGGCGAACCAGGTCTTTATGGGGGAAGACGTTTCATGGTAGAATTAAGCAGACCATCAGGTTAACTATAAAAAATAAGTGGCCAGCTTTTTAACGTGATAACTCTTCATATTTATTATGAGCAGCTTGCCCTAAAATTGATACCGTAAACACTGCAGTTAATGCTGCAATCATTTTAATACATTTTCTGTTGATGATGTTAGTTTGCGTGTCTGGTACTCGTTTATTATTATTTATTTGCTTTTTCCAGACATAGTGCTCATGTGAACTACCCAAATTCATCTCTCTGCTGCAAAAAGCACAAGACTCATCGCCTCATCGTCCTGTGAGCGTTAGGGATGCACCAATCTGAATAGGCTACTGACCCTGTTAAGCAGATCATGAATTGGCCACGATGTGACCGATCTACATTAAATGCAGTTTCTACATCAATGTCAAAATTCGATGTTTCCGCTAACAGGTATAATCATTCAGTCACGGTGGGCCATTGGCTCAGTTTTTAGTGTCACAGCAGTTGTTTTAATTTACATAAGAATGAGACCAATGAGTTCCACGCTGTGTGGTATTCAGATTTTAAATCTGGGGAAAGCGTGGCATCTCTGCCGGTACCTTGAGTTGAGGCATCGTTATCAATATCAGGAGAGTTATTTTTCCAAGAAAGGCCTTTCTGAAAATCTAGGTGACCCCTGAAAATGTGTGGCCGTATTTCTTACGCTAAATGATTTATTTAACACATTTGTGTCCATTTTGAGGGACATAAAAAAATGGAGTTCTTGGAGATGATTGCTATGATTCATGAATGCCATCATGTATTTAAACAGTAGATTGCTCCAAATACATTTTTAAACAAAACAACAACAGCACGCTCTGTTGAATTTGTATCCGCTTGGTGACGGATCTGTGTTGCCGCACCCTTCAACCAACAGCTTGGCGTGCCTTTTTGTTACCTGATTCTTGTCGGCTTTGTTTTCCACATGTAGAGATGATCCCATACATGTACCACCTGCACCTGCATCACACACCTTCAGGGGACAGCCTCCCCCTGTAACTGCTGTGTAGATGCCTATATCCAGAGCCATTAGATGCAGCTGTGTTTTAGGAAGTGACAAACACTTTATCTCAGTTGTGATAAACTATCGGTCTTGCCAGTGGTGATTTACTTGCCCTAGATTCTCAAGTTTTTAATGGCTTAATCATATCACCCACAATGCCTCTTTGCCTCTAGCCAACCAACTTCTAAATCTCCATTCATGCTCTCTGGAAATTTACACTTTTCCCATTATAGCCATGAAGATTATCAAACTGTAAGCAGGAAATAATAATGCACCCTGCAGAGATTAGGCACAGAGAGAGTGCCGCTGGTTGCCTGTCTCCTGCCTTGTGTGGAAGCGGTGACTTGTCGCAGAGACCTTATCGGTGAGTTTATGCTCCACTCTCTGTGATCAAAGCAGTCAATAACCAGCCTCTTCCTGTGTGTAAGTAATATTACATTCCTGAAGGAAAAAGTAGGATCGGAGTGCATTCGGTCACCTTGTCCTTTATTCTCTTTGACTGTACCAACTAGGCCTGGATCTGATTTCTTTCTTCTTTCTTCTTCTGGTAGTTGCTAAGCAAAGCCAGTAAGAACACAATGACCATGGTGAAGAATTCTGTTTTTAGCCTCGGTTGAGGGGAATTGCTCAACACTAGACACTTTGCAGCCTCCAGAGAAGGCTAAAGGGCTGTGAAAGTGCAATGTACAACACATGGGGGAGAAAAGCTCTTTCTCCTCTGGCTAATAACTAGACACATTATCCACGTCAGTATTAGAACAGAGCCAGTCAATGAGAAGCAAGGGAATTTTAAAGCACAGTCAGTCTGTCATGTAGGTCTTTGTCCTATCATTGTTGTTTCCCTAACAATATCCTCCTGTGACTCGTTTGGTTTAGCCGCTATACTTTTACATTGTTTTGGTAGGTGGTGGTCATTACCCTCCTCCTTTTGCGCCGCAACACACTTGGGCTTCTATTGACACTCTCTCCTCTATCGATTTCCTCTTTTAGCTTATGTTCACCTTTTATTCTTGCACGGCTATGCATTTTTATCTTGTTTGGTACAGTAATGGTGTAGAGCAGGAAGGGAGCTTGTTTAGCGATGAGGAACAGGATCAGTGCTCATCAGCCTCTACTCTTTATCTCTGACTGAAGTGTTAAGTGTATCTTGTGCGCAGCTCTGTAATGGGGAAAACAACACTTTCTGCTCATACATTAGCATAGAACCCACAGCTGTAGATGACAGATACGAGCTTGGCAGATGGTTCTCCCCTGAGATTTCACCTCCTGTTAAAATCCAGTATTTTCCCTTTTCTGGTCTTCCTTTTTAATCTGTTTACCTTATTGAACTAGCGAAATGCATTTAGGAGGATGACAACATTTGTCACAAAGTCACCCCATTACCCACAAGTCATTGTTGGACTTTCTGTAATGCTAGTGCATTTAACCTTCAACAAAACAGCTGTGGAGCCAAGGACCAAGCATCCCATAGTTTGAACTATTACATTGATTATCAACAATATATAGAATGTATCAAAAAAAACCCAGAATGTGAACATAATAAATGTGTGTGTGTGTGTGTATATATATATATATATATATATAGTGTATATACAGTATATCTGAGATCTACTTTTGGAGAGCGGTACTACTTTGACTACTACTAAGTTATAATATCCATCAAATGTGTTGATAATTGAAAAAATTCAGTGTCAACAACTTAAAGTTGAAACCCTTTTAACAAGTCGTCAATGCAACATTGACATATCAGTAGTCTTTTACACCTTAGATTAGCGCCTTCAATTCCATCTTTTCTTTTATATTTACCTGTAAGTGGCTTTCAGGCTGGAGCTTTGGGATCTCCACTAGAATTTAAAGTAAAGCTCTGTTGGTTTAAACAAAGCATGCCGGCTCAGCATGACTCGTCCACTGAAGGGTCATTGGGGTTCAAGAAGTCGGAGTGTGTAAATTAGTACTGAGGTAGTTCTCACTCTGCTCCTGTTTCTTTGGTTTGGTTTGTTCCTTTTCCTTGTCATATTCTGGACCCTATCATTAATAAGAATTTGAACATGGTGAAAGTCTTTCTAAAGCTAAGGGCGCACATTCTGTTCCACCTCATGTATTTGCCCATTGTCAATGTTGACAATGTTGCCTACAGCAGTAAAGTAGGGGCTGCTATTGAGCTTTCTTCTCATATATTTCCTCTGCTTTGACCCCTCTCATGTTCTCTTTATCTCGTTCTCCTTGCCTTTTTCTTTACTGTTCAGTCGGTACAATCACATAGAAAGATCACACTGTACACTCTCTGTGTCGTCTGCAGCAACTTGCCTGTTTTGTTGGCTGCACATCTTTTTGTCATACGGTCAGAGAATCATGATTGTGGTGCTCTGTGTTATGCTTGCTGCAGCTTTTCCTCCAGTCATCTCCCTTAACGGAGTGCTGTGAGGAGGCTGCGACTGTGCATTGTTCCTGACAATGCCTGAAGAAATTGGCTGTCAAGGAAAATAAACTGCATCGCCACCGCTGCAACACCCGTATTTGCATTTGAGAGTGAAAAATCTTTTTGTTTTTCACTTTGCTCCTGATCTGTGTTTATTGAAGCATAAGAATTGAACGCCTGTTGTTTGTGTGAAGCTCAAAGAGACTTCATTCCAGAGAACCTTATTATGCAGAAAATACAAAAACATATAACAGCTGCTCCATTTGGGTTGAATTTGTTCAATCCTGCACTATAGTTTCAGATTAACATATCATTATACAATTTATTAAACAACCATGTTACACTTCCTATAATGCTTCTGTAGTGCTACCTGTACTTAAACATTTGGTAATTTCTTAATATAATTTCTATTTGATTTGGCATGCATAATAGTATAATAGTGTCAATGACCTTCTCAACATTCCTCTGCAGGAACTAAATAAAGAGCTAAATAAGTCAGGATGAAATGCTGTATAGATCTTCCTCAAGCTCCCTTTTGACAGGCACAAGGAATCAAAACTGACTAAGTCATTAAAGATGTCTCCCTCTGCTTGTCATTGAGTGGGACAGGAAATGGGAGGAATGGTGTAGTAATGTACAATAATCACGGGTTCCTCTGGGTATTGATCTGATTCTGAGCCTCCCCATATTTCCTGTCCAGGAATAGAATATTTTATCGTCACACAGATTGGTTAGTCCGCAGCCATTAGACTGACTGACTCACTGCTACAGTATCTTACTGGCTGTACTCTTGTATTATACTTTCTTTGTCTATTGCCATAGCACCCAGGATGTTCATTGGAGTGCTGATTAGCTAATGATCATGATGATTATAATTATCATTGACCTCCTGAGACACTGACACAACCTGAATCCCCTCAATTTAGATGAAAGCAATCTAATTGCTGTATTTCTTCCCATGATTCAATTAAGCTCCACTAAATAGTTCTGACTACAGCGTTCCAAGACAAAAGGTTGCAATGTTTGAGTCCGGTACAGTCAGTCGGATGTACAAAGACACTAATGCCTCTTTGTTAAAGCTCCTTAAAAATGTATGAGTATGTTTTCTCTGAACGCCTGAGTTGTTTGGTCGTCCATATGACCCTGTGTGTGCTCTGAATAGGAAAAATGGTTGTGTCATAGTGATTAAATTTGCATTATAGTGCCCCAGGCCCCGCTCCCTGTCTTCAGGTAAAAATGTCAAGTTATAAAAACATATTGTGGTAAATATGTGTATTTGCTTTCTTTCCGACAGTTAACTGAGAAGGTTGATACCACGCTCATGCCTGTGGGTTCACAATGAAGCTACAGCCGGCAGCCGGTTAGCTTAGCTTAGTATAAAGACTGGAAACGGGGGTAACAGCTAGCATGGCTCTGTTTAACGGTAACGAAATCCACTTATCATTGCCTCTAAAGTTTAAAACGTATTAACATTTCATATGTAATCTAATTAATGTGTCAAAACACAAAACACACACACACACACAAAGAGCCAGACTAGTTTCATCCTATTTCCAGTCTTTATGCTAAGCTAAGCTAACCAGCTCTAGTTTCAAATGACCGCCAACCCACAGTCTTGTTCTGCTCGATGTTTCTACCTGTTAAAAGGGAGTTTTTCCTTGCTATTGTCGCTTAGTGCTTGCTCATGGTGGGAACACTCTCAGCAAGAAAGTGAATAAGAGTATTTCTTTAATATCAGAATATCGAACCCGGTATCTTCCAAAAACACCAAGGTGCTGCAGTGACTCTTAACCTGCTCCACATAACGCAGCAATGACCAGTTGCTCGTGTTCGCATTGTTGCTGTGGTGTAATCCATGTCCCTTTCTTCTGCATGTTCATCAGAAAACCCTTCCTTCACTTTGGCAGACAAGGAGGTCTGTTTGCTCCACAAAGGCTGCTATTCACGTCACTATATTCATCATCACCACTCGCTTATTCATAATTTTTAATCTCCCCCTTGACAATGCTCAATTCAGCCAGTTAGATAACCAGTCTGTGGTTGTCTGAAGGAGTACTCTGCATCGACTGGGAATGAAAGGGATTCAACACTGGCTTTGGTTCATGATTGTTGCCTGACTGAATAGTAGGCCTCATCCTTATTTCCTCATTTAACCCCAGCTTTTTAACAAATATGACAGCTCAATCCCTGCTTCATTGCTTCTTTACTGAGGTAGCTCACCCAAATTAACCAGCTAACCTAGAATGAACCTCTGATTAGCCTACTTGGCAGAAAGAGAGAGAGAGAGAGAGAGAGAGAGAGAGAGAGAGAGAGAGAGAGAGAGAGAGAGAGAGAGAGAGAGAGAGTGGGAACAG